>JASSUY010009438.1:0-63440 GCA_032466535.1 Forpus xanthops | reverse complement strand
ATCCTGTACAAGGATTCTCAGCATGTTCCCTAGCTGCATCTCAGTAATTTTCCATTACTCCTGTTACAAAGCCATCAAACTTAACATTACTTAAAATTGATTTCTAAAGGTTTATATTTTCATTTTATGATTTTGTAAGCTCCCTTGTTTCAATAGGTATATTTAACTCTAGTTGTAATCTAACAATATACACTTATTAAATATACAAAAGCTGAAAAATTCCTTGCAGGTCCTTAAAATTTCTGAAGCATCAACGAAAGCATAGTATTGCAAAATCAAATGTTTGTGCATTATAAATCACTTCTATCTGTGATAGATTGTAGGCATTAAATGAAACATGCTCATTTGAATTAGATTTTCACAGGCAGATGTATGCCTTCCTGAAATATTACTTTGCTTTTAAACTGAGTCTGCTTGATTCTAAGCTACATTATGAAGATGACTATTAACAATGTAAGACACACTTAAGAATTCATTCACAGGGTGTAGAAAGGTTTCAAAGAAAATACTATGCTTTCTTTTTGTTTTCTAGCCGTGGAATTGGATCCTAACTATATTAGAGCTTTGCTGAGGAGAGCAGAGCTATATGAAAAAACAGAAAAACTCGATGAAGCTCTGGAGGATTATAAGGCAGTCCTAGAAAAAGACCCATCAGTTCATCAAGCCAGAGAAGCATGCATGGTAAGCCTTTTTAGTATACTTTGGCTTCACTTTAAGCTGAGGTCTTGTCTTCTTTTCCTGTGCACACACACATACATCACTCCACTTTTCTGACTGAAGCTGTTAATTGTATTTTTGCATGTTCTAGAAAAGGTTGCCCAAACCGCTACTCATGCATTCTAGTAGCCATCACTTCAGTATGGATCTGCAGTTTGGAGATCAGATATGGTTCTTCCTGGCTGTTTAATTGTTTGGAGTCTTGTTTGCAATAGGATTATTTCCCTGATTGGTAAATTTGCAGCTGAATGCCTTTATGGCATAATTATAAAATAATTACTTTTATGACTTGATTATGTAATTTTGGCAAAGAACAGGATTCCATCAGTTTGTATCTATGTCTGTATCTACTTTAAAGTGTTGATGGTTTTGTTTCTTCATTTAGCTGTTTTCTGTTCTTGTTCTTTGATATGTCTTGTGTGTGTATTGGCCACTTAAGAGTTATTTTACTAATAGTGACTAAAGTCTACTATTAGTCTTCAAAAACTTAGCCTTTCACTTTAAAAAAGGCCCTTTATGGTTGCTAACAGCAGTCTTTCCTGAATTCAGTTACTTCATTCATTCTTCAAAAAAGAATTAAAAAGATCTGCAGCTCAGTACCGTGTTCCAATGTCCATTTTCACCACTTTCAATCAAATTACAAATACTTCAGGATTAAACATTTATTGCAGAATCTTTGCCGTATCTCTACAAGTGTAAGGAAATGCTTTAAAAGCTTCCTTTGCCTTTCAAATGTGTCAGCTTGGATGAAAAAAGGTAACCCTTATGCACTTCCTGAAACCCCAGTCTAACATGTAGATAATCCCTAGTCAGTGGGGATTTAAAGCCACTGCAACAGCCTGCTGATTTGAGGTTTCAAGTAACTCTTTGTGGAACCAGCAGGAAGTGCTTTTTCTAGCAATGCTTAGGATGTTAATGCTCAGTGTGGAAAATAGCTGTGGATTTGACAAGTTCAGAGGGTCTTTTCACAAGGGTAGCAAGAAAGGAAATTTATTTTGTGCAGAAAGCTTCTATGACAGGCTGCTTGCTGTTCCGATTTATGAAAAGAGGTTATGAAGGCTCTGTTGAAAGCACAAATGTCCTAGAAATATAGCTAGACAGCCTGTGGTTTTGAAGGAACACTAATGCTAATGAAAGGTAGCCACTATAAGAAGTACAGTGATGGTCACTATTTTTCAAAGTGGGAGCTTCAGGTCATGGTAGGTGAATGGTTTACTGGAAGCAGGGAGCCTGGAAAGAGCTGACCATCTTCTGCAAGGAAAACAGCATCCAATCTATTCTTCACTTACATTTTAAGGTAAATGGATGCTATTTTAAAATGTAATTCTTAATTGGACACCCAAATCCATATGCCAATGCCTGACTTTATGTCCAGTTAAATTTTCAAAGGGTGTCATTGTTTTAGTTCAGCTTCACATCAGTGAAATCATTTGCTTCACCTGCCAACTTATCTCTAAAACCACTTTGAATATGTTGATGCAGAAGTATTTTTAAAATGCTTAGGTTTGCTGTAATTCTTCATTTGGGAAAACAAATCATTAGTAGTGATTATTCCCTCCCCCCTCCTTTCCCCATACTATGGTGTTGGAAGTGACAGATTAGAAACTGCTTTTATAACATATTAGGCAAGAAGCCTTGCCTGAAATTACTTCCTTTGGGACTGGATCAGTTGCCCTGATGGCAGAAAAATATTCTGCTTAACTGTGTAATTTCTGTTAATATTAAGGGTTTCATAGAACGGCTAAACTGATGTACTAACTAACTGCTGCTTACAAAGCTGTCCAGTTGCTTTCCTTGTGCTAGCACTGCTGCTAGCTCATATCTGGCCATAGGGGATGGCTGGTTCGATACATGAGTCTGTCAGACAACTAACTCTGCTAAAGAGAAAAATAGCAACAAGCAAGCAAAATAACCCAACAACCAAAAAGCCCCAAAGCAAATACTTACATAGTTGGCTTTTTGTAGTCAGGTGAGTCCTACTGCAAATACTAGTGAGGAAGAAAGATGTGGTCAGGGCAGTACAGGAATTGGGGTCATCCCTTATGGCAGCACCCATTGACAAGGTCAGTTTACTGTACTATGAAACAACCCCTGATGCTTGTTTCAAGCAGCTATTTGAGAGCAGGGGAGCACTTTGCCATCTAGCTCTTGTCAGTGGCTCATTAAGTGACAAGCTTGTCAAACATCATTACTGCAAGGGTAGTGACTGTGATGGGTCCATCACAGTCTAGAAGAATACTTGCATTGGCCTTTTTTATAGTCTCCTAGCTGAGACTATCATTTATTTGCTCCAGGAATTCAGTCAGTGAGTCTGTTGACTTTTCTAAAGGAAAGGATGGTTTTTACTTTCTGTAGCTTGTAGTCCTTTCAGCATTAGATCAGCTCCAGAGTGAGACCTAGAGTAATCTAGCCAGTTACTTGGTAGATTAGTACTAGTGTATAAGGGATGTGTTTTAGCAGCTCATTGTACAAAGAACAATTGTGAACATCATACAAATTGTTATGAACCACCAGTCAGACTCCACAGATTAAGATTTGGCAGTGCTGTTGTTCTTCCCAGCCATCTTTCAGGAATGTTTTAGAACAACCTGTAATATAGTCTTAATTTTTGTAGCTGGGAAGTACAGAGGTTGACTGTTACATCTGCCTTCTGCTTCTTGACCTCATTTTACTAGGCAGAGGCTTTAGGCTTACATGCGGTACAGAATACTTTGTACAAAATGCCCTCAGTTTACACTGCAGTGGGATTCTGCCCCTTAGCTGGTCCTGTTCTTTGTCAAGTTGCAGGGTAGAAGCAATCTTCTGAGGCTGAAACTTAAAACGCCCCTCTTAAAAAAATGTTGAGGAAATACTGAGAGCTAGTTCTACACTTGTTAAAATATTCATAGTAAATCTCTAAATTTCATAATACAGAAAGCCAATTCCAGCTCTAATGTTGACTCCCCGTACGTGGTTAACATATCTAATATGTAGGAGACTAAGGAGCTTTGCTTTATTGTAAGGTAAAGTGCATTGGTCTCTGCAACATTTCTCTGCAGCGTTTTTTTCCCCCTCATTGGTAATGGAAATGATGCATCAAGAGAATCTGCAAATTAGCTTCATCACTGTTAGAGCAAATCTTTCTCCTTCCTGTAGAGAAGATATAGAAAATACTTCACATGCTGCTTTAGTCAATGTCATGATGTTGCTAAATGGCAGTTTAAAAATACTAAATGCAGAGCAGTTCTTTGCTTTCATTTCTGATTTGGTAACTTCTTTAAAATTTCCATACTGTTTATACTGCAGGAGTACAGTGCTAGTATTTTCATTTAAATCCTGGTCTCACTTCAGTTACTTTTGACATCTTCAGTGCTAAATTCAGTAGTTTGAAATTGTAATGTTTTGTGGATAATCTCCTACTGATGCTTTCCTAGAAAGTATTTAATAACGCAATATCAATCTACATAGGATCGGTCTTTAGGTTTTGTTTTTAGCAGGTGAGTAACAGTATTGTGTGAATTTTAGCTTCAGCACAGTTTTTGAGGGATTGGCAGGCAAGATAAACTTATTTGCCAAAAGAAGCTGCACTTTGAGATAAGGACAGCTATTTATCTGGTGTCTTTGATGCTTGTAGACACCTTCCTGTAGATAACTAACCCTGCAAATACATTTCTGGAATGAGAAATGCTGAGTCTTCCTAATACAAGTATCGAGACAGACAAAACATGGAGTATGTATTTCAGATCAAGGATATATATCTTCATTTTGTGCCAAAGCCTTGTGTCCAGTTGTGGGAGAGACATGCTATGTATGCCAGACTCATCCAAGATACAGCAAATTGCACAGCCACAATGCAAACTGCATTTAGAGCCTGGGGATATTCACACGTTTTCATGCAGGCCACTTAGGTCCAGATCTGCACCGAACCTTAATAAACCCCTCTGGGTCAGCAGGATTCAGATGAGGTCTGAGTGCGCTAATTAGATGTGGCTCACTGGTGGTGGTGCTGGGCCTGGCTGCTTTCAAGCTTAGCCATCCATGTGTAGCTGTGTTCTATTCCTTAGCACTTGTTTTTCTGTTATTTTTTTCTGGGTTATACCACCTCTCTTCCCCACTACTATAGAAAATGAACTGTATTTGCCTGTGTTCACCCATGTATCCTGTATTGAAGAGGAATAGCCAGGCAGCCTTGTCCATGGGCTTTTTCTTGAGGTGAACAACTCATTTTGTTGTGGCAGTGGTATCAGAATGACAGAACTGTCCATGGTGATTGGAGCTGTAAATGACAAGACACAAGTTTTGGAGATAATTCTTTAACGAGGTTGAGAAGCCACTTGTCACAAGGGAAGTGTACCTGGAGCGAAGTGCCATAGTCTGCAATTGTAATTAGTTTATTGGTAGCACCATTGCTGTACATTTGTCTTATTCGCGATGACCTCCACAAGAAGAGACCGCATAGTTATGCGTATAACTGCGTGCTGAGCTGTCAGAATTTTACAGTGATAAGCATAGTATAAAAGCTTGAAGTAGCACTGCTGAAAAATACAAGAAAAGATGTGTAAAAAGTGACTGTCATTTGTAATCTATTTGGTTTAACGTATTTAATGGATGTATAGAAAATGCAAAATTTAATTGTACAATGGTGAATTTAGTTATGTGATTATAAAGTTCTAATTAAAAATGATCATTGCAATCTTACAGCAGAGCACCAGTAGTGTGTAAGGTTGGAAGATGAGTCACAGCTGTTCTAGGCATAAATGGGAAGGAACCGTTAGGAGCCAAACTGTTAGGAACGTGTGGACCCTGCAGTTATGTAATGGTCATTGGAAACACGTGCTAAGTTTGCTTGTGATGGTACAACAGATTTTAACATTTGTGCCAAAAAAGCACGCTAATGAGCTGTTACTTGGACTAGTACCTTGCTCAGGGCACAGTGTTGGAGTTACCTCCCCATGATGAACTGCCAAATCAAGGCCCTCATTTATAATATCCTCTCCTCCTTAGAGTTACGCTATATATTGCATAAGATGCTATTTATTAAACTATGTCCTAAAGTCTGTAGCAAGTTGCTTCAGTAATCTTATGATAAAGTATTTGTACTTGGAAAACCTCTGTGTCTTCACGGTGCAAATTTCCCTCAGGTGTTATGCCCTCGAGAATGGACTTTACATATGTTTTCCTCAAATGCTGTGCCTGTGTAGCCTCTTTACCAAATATAATGCATGCAGCTGAGGAAATAGGGCTAAAATATACTTTAATTGTAAGTTTCTTGAATTCCATAAGCTTTTCAGTTAAAATTCCAAGCAAGCAGATCAGATCTGGTTTTCAGCAGTAAAAAATGCATGCCTATTTGAAACCTTCACTTACAAGTTAAAACTTACTGTTTATATGAGCTGATGTCATAGGATGAATTACAGGTTTCCGAAACAAGATGAAAGGGTGGTTTGACATAAGGATTTGTTTTAAGCTACTAACAGTGTATCTTGGGTATGTGCATGAAAATCCCATTAGCTTAACCTACAGAATTACTGAATGCATGGGTCTGATCCCAGTTTTTATCTCTGTCCACAGCGATTACCTAGACAAATTGAAGAGCGGAATGAAAAGTTAAAGAAAGAAATGCTAGGTAAGTAGTGTGTACACATAACTTACAGAAGAATCTTTGTAGTCTGCTAGAAAAATACAAATGCACGAGTTGAATGTCTTGTATAAAATTTAAAGGTAAAGCTTTAAGGAAATACTTGTTCCATGTTAAGACGAAACTCCTGATTTCTTCATAGTTCTCTATTGCTTGGTTTTACCTATGGTAAATTCCAACCAAGTAATTTGCCTGTACTGAAAAGGCTAATAGTTAAAGAAAGAACACTTAGGACCTTCTAAAACAAATCAATACTAATGCATGTTAAAGCAGGGGAAAATGGTTTGAAACAGACCAACTGCTCTGCCCCTTCTCTCTGCAAGTAAAAACATTCCCGTGAAAGGGATGAAACAGGGTTTTTCCTAAACCTTTACATAAATAGTCAACCAGCTGTAATAACTGTGTTTGATCTTGTGTCTGAAGAAATAAATTTGGTTTTTCTAATCACACTTCCAGCCTACAGACCTCCAAGTCTTCATGTTTACTTTGATTTATATAGTATTTTGGTTCTGTTTATTTGGAGGCTGAATTAGACCTACACAGTGTTACAAAAAGGCATTTGGCTTTGCTAGGAGTGCAGTTAGATTTCCTAACCCATTGGCTCTTGACTTTTTTACAACTCTATCCTAAATGATACTGTTGACTCTACCTGTTTGAGGGAAAGATGATTTAATTAATACAACCCATTTGAACCTACATGCCTCCATCATTGCGTTCTGTGGTGTTTGGATAATATCTGAACTGGATTGATGTATTTCAAAAGGATAACTACTTAAAGTTGTCCAAGCAAGTGTGGTTTTCATGTGTAATGCAAAGGTTAAAGCAGTTCCCTGAATCACAGACTAATGGTTTTGGGGAAAAATGTCCTGCCCAAAAAAAGACTGCTGTTGACATTATCTACTGTCCTACTTAACAGGGTTTGTTGATTCTTATGAGTTCAGACAGTATAGAAGCCAAACTGACAACCTGGTGCTTTTAAAACAAGTTCTTATTTTTATAGAATATTTCGATTTGTACTGTTTAGAAAATTCACACAAAAGAGCAAGGAAAAAGGTAACTGTACCTAACCCATTTCATAAATCGCTTGCTATAGTTACCTGTTTGCTCATTCTAGGTGTCACAAGTAGTAGATGAAGTGCTATTCTGAGTAGGCTTTGAGGGTTTGGGATGGGAAAGGGGAAGACTGTTTTGCTGTTCTGCAGAGAATCAAGTTAAATGAACCCAGTCTGTCCTGCATACTGTAACACCAATCCTTAAAATGTTTTTGAAGACTGTTTCAAGGCCTTCTGCTCATATTTTTCTTTCCTGGCTATGCTGGAGTCTGATTTGCTCTTGCTTTGTACCTGTTTTGACCTAGTAAAGTTGCACTGAGGCTTTCTAGAGCTTTACATCATCAGATTTTGTATCCACCATTGTACTTAGAACAAGCCTGAAATAAAGAAGGTTAAGTGTGATAGTGCTATAAATAAATGACAAATGCAGAAAGTGTCCAGAACGATCATGATTATTTACTGGATATGGGATGAGTTTCAACACAGTAATCTGAAAACAATTCCTGATCTTTTTTGAACTTTCCCTTTATACATCTGTAACAATGGTACAAAGGGCCTCACTAATCACAGGGGACTATATTGAAACAATAAATCCAGCTTTATAAAGTGTTGTTACAAACCTCATTCTATGCTGCTAATCCTTACCTAGATTTCAGACTGGATGTAATCTGTTTAAAGTGTTAATCTAGTGGCAGTTAGGATTTCAGAACTGAACCAGTCTTATGGGAACCAGTTCAGGCTGTTAATATTGGGACTCTCGAGAAAGAAATTCCTTCTCAATCATGTTATATATATGCAAGGAGGTACACTGATGTTTAATGGTGTAAAGGACAGGGACACCAGGCCAAGAGTGGGGTAGACAGTGTATGACCCTGTGTTCATCCACAGCCTTTGCATGTGACAGGTTCAAATAAATTGTGACAAGTATCATTAAAATTGTCTGGTGTCAGTTGGGTGATATTTTAGTTTCAGCACTGCTTGTAATCTCTAATGCAAATTGGCTACAAAAACAAAGTTGGGTTTCTATCATAAATTCACTTATTAGAATACTCAAAATTAAGTTAGGAATATGGGCAGCAAACAGACTAAGTTTTTGAGTATTAAAAAGCTCCCTGTATCTTGTTAGTAAGAGAGAGCAGTGATGGGTCTGGCAATGAAGGCCTGGGAAGGAAATACTTCCCAAAGTTTACAAAATGCTGCTGTTTTTTTCTGAGGACAAAGAAAAATGCTTACAACTGAAGGGGGATCAGATGGGAGTTCTGTAAGGAAAGACAAATTTGATATAGTGTGAAAGTTAAGAGATTTCTTTAGATTATTTTTGTTGGACAATGTATTTGTTTTAAGCTGTTTCAGCTTTTCTTTTTCAAGAACTTCATTAATGCTATTTACCAACTGAGTACTGTATCAGAATAGACAATTGCTTGGGATAATCTATTAGGAGATTATCTGACTGCTGGTTAAACAGTGCCAGGTATGCAAGGATTCATTCTTGCCTCCTCACAGGCAGCTCAGTTCAGGTGTCTGGGTTGTACCCCAGGTTTTTTGGTTCCAGTAGAGCAAGTCACATGCATCCTAATAGTTCCACACTGGGCCTGATCCAGGAGCACTCACACTAAAATTAATCACCAACAAAATCTTTCGAATGAATGTCACAGTTCATGCTTTGACTCCTTTGAAGTTTGGATATTGAACTGAATTCTGATTTTTGTCAGTGAATCAGCCAGTAGTGTGGCTTTTCTATGTTCTTACTCCTTCAAGTGAAACTAAGTCCTGCTATACCCAACGAACAAACACTGTCATGAAAATGAGCTGTGTACAAACAAACTGAAATAAATGGAGTGCATCTTCCTCCTTCCCCAAGCGTGTTTCCTGTTTTCCAGTGCTGCAGCTCATTACCACATAGTTTGTCAGAAGCTGAAACCACTTAAGTGATTGTGTGTAAATAAATCAAAGTACACATTCTTGGCTGGATTTTTCTTCCAGACTACCTTACCATGAATACTTGTTTGCAAGCGGTAGTGCAGTGAGATTGATATCACTAGAAAAAACGTATTTTCTTGCCAAATCAAGTCCATTTCTGTTGTGTTCTGCAAGGGTCAAACTTTTCCAAAACTGACATTTGTACTTATTATTTTCATATTTGCTATTCAGTCTTTGCAGGTTAATGCTGCCACTTCCCACTGAAGTTTGCTCTGCTTGCTCACTGCTGAGTTTCTATGTTAAAGTTTAACTTACAGCACACTTAAAAAATAGCTTTTAAATCCATGTGGCCCTTTCCCTTTATGCTTTCCTAATGTGAGCATCCTCTGCCTTAGTGACTGCCCAGGATGTGAATATACACTGACCATTTAAAAGTGTTTATTTCTCTTCTGACTTTAAAGCCAAAGATTTCTAGCTATTGTGCAACAAGCTAGGTTTGTTTAGAGAAACTATAATTATTGTGATAACTAGAACCAGCTCCTTTGGGGATAGGATATGAGAAGAGGGGAAGTTTGGAACAGTTTTAGCAAGGTTTAGCAGCCTGGGAGCTCTAACAATTGTTTTCTGCTTGGCAACAAGGAGAGCCAAGTACACTGGAGATAAAAAACTGGGATAGAACATATGGCAATCTGTGTAACCCATCTTATATCACAAAGTTCATCAGATCTAATTAAAAACTATCGGGACTTTCATCTTAAGTTACAAAGGAGTGTGTCTTAGAAAAGAGAGTAATGTACTTGGTTATCAGTGTGATTAATGGCAAGGCCTATCAGAGCGTGTTGCCTGGGCCTTCCTGCCAGCAAGAGACATTTCCAGCTACTTGAGATCAGCAAAGATATTTACTAGTCTTAGTGCCTGAAGAATTACTCTCTTCTTTCTTTTTTTGATACTGAAGAGTACATGTATCTGCTACACTGCTGTATGTACACTGCTAAACCTCAATACTGTACACAGGGAGGTCATTTTAAATAGTTCAAACCAGAGCTGATGTAAGTACTTTTAGTTCAGTCTTCATCATTTAGGGAAAGGAAAAGGATTTGTTCTTGCTCCTTTAATTGCTTAAGAGGTGATGTTGGTAATACAGTGAGTTAGAGAAAGATGAGACCTCATCAGGAAATTTGTCTTTTATCCAACAAAAATTCTTAACCCGAAAATATCCAGCTTTTCAACTTCCAAACACCACATGAACATAGCAACTCTACTGGAATTATTGCCAGAAAGACTGAATGGCAGTTAATTTTGGGCTGTTGCATCTTAATGTAAATCATAAGAAATCTTTCTGTGAATCTGCCTTTTGCAGCAGCATGTTAAATTGCAGCTTAGGTGAGTAACGAATCACAGACTTCTGAGCTGTGAATTGATCTTTACCAGTTAGTTTTCTCGTTAACCTCTGAATATTGCTCTGCTGAGGGAACTTAACGTGTGGAGTTCCAGGTGAAAAGTAGACACAGGCTCTCTAAAATGTGAAGAACAAGAGCTGTGAAAATACAGTTTCACAGAGGAGAATATGACCCTGCTCAGGGACAAGTGTGTGTTTGATTGCTGAGAACTCTTTGCAGCTGAGTCACAGCTCCAGGTGCCTTCTTCCTTCCTTCAGGCACAGTCTCTGTTTTAAGAGAGCTTCTCTTTGGGGGGAGGGGAACGTTGGACTTAACTACAGATCTTAATTTAGGGATGAAAGGAGAGTGGGGGAGGAGGAAATAGTGCTTTCCTACAATGATGGGTTTATGTGTGCCAAGACAGCAGGAGCAGCGCTTTGGGCTTGAGTTCCTGGAAAAGGCAAAGGCTTGCTTCTGCTTCATTAGCAATTTATGAAATGTGACTGCACCAAAAGGCATTGCTGTATGTGGATTTAAGTGAGAGAGTAGGAAGGTGACCTGTGAGTATATGTTTTAATTGATCAATTCCTGTGAGATGAAGTATTTAAATATATCGTATTGTCTTCAGCTTCTCCCAAAGAGCTGGCCTAGCAACAAGCAAAAATACCAAGGCAGTTGTTCTGTGTTTATTGGCTTTAGTACGAGTAGAAAAGAGCCATCCTACTAACTCCAATTAGAAAAGACCTTTCACAGTTTCCTGAAACAGGGAAACTTGTCTGCCTGGCTCCTGAGCCAGCTGCAGTGCCTGGAGAGCTTGGGAGCTGTTTACAACTGACTTGAGCAATGCTGGAGTATGCCAGGATGCTTCCACCAGTAGACAAAGACACTTCTCACCCCAACGGGAAGCAAAGCATGACCAAATATTTGCCTAGAAGTACAATAGCAGCTATTCATTCCAACACAGAGATGCTGCAAACAACTTTATAATTTTATGACCAAAATGGCTTTAGGATGCGGGATAAAATTATGAACTTAATAGTGAAATTAAATTAAGTAACTTAAGGAAGAAAACCACCATCAGCGCATCTAGTGTTAGGTGAATTTGAACCATCTGACTCTCAAAGACCAGTCTTGCTTTAAAATAGTTCCACAAATCTCTGAAAGATACCTGCTTGTGAACCAGCACTTAGATGGAAGATCTTACTTACTATGGCATATTTAGGAGTACTGTAATAATGGTGTTAGTTTTGTTATGCAGGATGGAGTTGTTCCTGAGAATCAACTGTTTACATGCATGTTTACAGCATAGTCACCCATTTTCAACCTCAAAGCTGACAGTAACTGCATCGCAATGGCGATTTTTTTAATTCATGTTAAGAGCTTATAAATACTCAACAAACTGCAGAGGTTTACACAGCATTTACCTTCAATTGACAGATAAATCAGTAAAGCTGGACTGTGTAGTTGTGCATAATCCAATGGAGTTTTCCTTCTGCTTAACACTTAATGTGTTCTCTCCCCTTTTCATTGTAGGCAAACTGAAGGATCTTGGGAATTTGGTTCTCCGCCCCTTTGGCCTGTCAACAGAAAATTTCCAGATAAAACAGGATTCATCAACTGGCTCATACTCCATCAATTTTGTTCAAAATCCAAACAACAATAGATAGCATGAATTCAGTCTAGTTCTGCTGGCTTTTAGGCTTTGTGACCGTGTGCTTGCACGTACCAGTAGAAGGATGCAGCAAACATTCTTCATGCTCCCCAAGTGAAGATAAGACTCAAGCATATTCATTTCCCTGCCAGTGAAATTATTTACAGTGTGGATGTCAAGCAAGTAAATTGACTTCTCTTAGTGATAACTGTGCCCACTGTGTGATTTTTATTTTCTTTAAATTTTCTTTTCTTCCCTTGTGGCATTTGGCTTTCCCAACATTCAGGTTCATTATTTTGGCTCATTCAATGCTGGCAACAACATTCTAGGAAGCAATTCAGTTGAACCAAAACGCTCACGCACCTGTAGCCAAGAACAAAGCCTAATGGTGTCTTGGGGAATTAATGAATCTAGCAGAAGCCTTTCTCCACGCTCAGCAAGTGGATGTGACTGAGAGCATGCATGGAAGCAAGCCAACCTCTTCTGTGGAATCATTTTTCTTTGTAATAAAGGCTTGGTCTTTCTGTTGGTTTGTGAAGGTCTTGCCTTATTTGAGTCCTTCCCATGGTGGGATTGTTGTTAAAAGTGCTTAGAGCCACCCACAAATAATGTACTTGCAAGACATCAATTTGAAGCATTGTAATTGGTTTTGTCTTGCTTACAGCAATATCAGTAAATTAAGTTCAGGTTCCCCCTCCCATCCCTGTTTGTTCACTTTTTATTATTTTTTTCTGAAGGCAACAAGGAAATGTTGTGCCTATATACACATACTGGTGTGAAATGGTACTATGAAATCCATTGAATGTGCTTGTCTGAGAGTCGTTCCTATTACAGATATCCATAGTGGCAAACAAGTAAGTGATGTTGAAGTTGATTGCAACAGATCTTCAAGGCCTAGTATATTATAAAGACTTTAAAGTATCTATCTATATATATATATAGGTGCTGTTGAAGTTAATTCAGACTTTGGAGAAGGGTGTCTTTTGTAATTGCCGCTTAATGGGGTTTATATTGATGCTGAAATGTTTACATTGGAGGCAGATTTTCCAGTTGTCTCCATGCAGATTTCAACAGATGATTTAATGAAATCATTAGTGGTGGCTGTTTGCTACTGCTTGTCATCTTGAATTTATTTCAGGAAGTCTCAGTGTGTATCCTTAAGGACTGATACGGTAGATCTCCAGTCTTTACAGTGATGTGCCTGAAAGGGATAGTCTGTCAAGCTAAGAGTTCTCTGTGCTATATTTTCATTCTCGTCTCTGTAGCTGTGGAGGGTTTTTTGATTGTAGTTTTAACTCTGTCCCACTGCATTCTTAGTTTGGACTTTGTAGTTACCTGTTTGTATACTATCTCAAGTCTGCAGCGAGTAAGCATTAAGTCTATGGGAAGTAAAAATGTCACTGTCAAGAGAAGAAGAAAACCCTAATTCACAGCGAGGCCTGTGCAGCCTCTAACATCATCTGCATAATTAAAATGTCACTTTAGTAAATAACACTGGACAGCCTCTAGGATTTCCATGTGTTGAACTGTAACTGCCGTGCTGCTTTACTGGAGTAAAGTTTCTGATGTGCAAGGCTGAATTTCCTTTACTAATGAAGTTTGGGCAAACGGGTGGGGGGTGGATGGGAGGTTTTAAAGGAAGATTTTGCTCCTGAGAGCAGCCAGGGTGCTGCTGGAGATGGGTTTGCCAGCCAGAGGATGGATGTGCCAGGCTCTGGTATCCAGGCACTGTGGGTACCAGGAAATGTCCTGGGAGAAGAATGCGTTCACGTCCAAGAGGCTGTGCAGGTCCAGGTAGGCTCATTAGCTGTAAAACCACTCTGCTTTCTGATCTGAGCCCTCTGGATTTAGGGAAGGTTTATTAGGTTGGGCAGTGTTGAGACTAGCATAGATGTTAATAATGTGTCCTGAAACGCTGAGTACTAAGAGCAAAGGTGTCCAAGCTGCTTCAGAGGAGCCCTGAAAAGAAGCAGCGCTGGGCTGAAGCTCTTCAGTTTGGCTCATGCCCAGGTGCTCAGTTATGGCTGATTCATGCTTCCCTATTGCTCCTTGTTCAGCACGGGGCGGGTAGAGCTGTCGCTTCCTGCTGCTGCAGGCTCCATGTTGCTTGGAAGCAGGAGAGTCTGCATGCCCTTGGAGCCAGGCACTGACTCATGGGCTGCAGCAGCAAATGTTCCACTGGGGATGGAGCATGGCAAAAGGAGCACAGCTTGGCTTTTTCTCATTTACCAACATCAGCACTAGTCCTGCACCACTCAGGATGAAACAGATGAGGTCTGGGCCCTGGGATCCACTCAGCTGCAACATAAGCATGCACCCTTGGAACACACATAAGTAAAACCACTTTGAAGCTTCTTTACATTTGCTGTCCATCTTTGTTATAACCAAATATCATCCTTACACAGACAGACACCATGTGTATATATCTGTTGTTTACCTATGTATGGCTGTTGTGCAGTTACAAGCAATGGCTTAGCAACCTGCTGCTTGTCTTCCAGATGAGTTCAGTGACACATTTTCTTCCTTCCATTCTGTTCCTGCTTTGCATCTTTAAAGGGCTGGAGGGCTGCAAATGTGCCTTCTTGGGTGGGAGCTGGCTCGCTCACTCTGGAAAATAAAAGCACAGCAGAACTTCTGAGATGATTACAACACACCATCAAGTAAGCGTGCAGCTTCCCTGCTGGGTGCCTGATGGGTACCTATAGTCTTAAAATGGAGAGCAAGTGATGCTGAAGGATTGCAGCTGATTTGCTTTCCACACTTGTGTCGAATGTAATTGCATGGTGCAAAAGAGGCAGGCTCGTGTCACTGGAAACTGGGCACACTGTTACTAAGGAATCAAATCTGTGTGTCAGACCTGCTTGAAGTGCTGCTCTCCAGCTAAACCAGAAACCTCCGCAATGCCTTATCTGCCATTACACCACATTTTTCTCTAGGTAAAATTCCAATTGCCTGAAAGAAATCCTTTTGCATTGTCCAAATCCTGAACAACTGCCTTTGCTTTTTAAGGTGTCTATTTTAGTTCTGTCTACACCAGTCATCACAGCTGCCACGAGAGGGGTAACTGGTACTTGCTCCTGGTGTAATTGGCCACGATTCCACAGCAGTGCCAGGGTGTTTGAGTCACACATGTTGGGCTCATAATAGGAAAAAAGATGTGTTATGAAACATAATGTTTTAAATACAATTTCTCCTACACCACCAAGTTCCTTGCTAATCTGTTCCAATGCTTACTCACCCTTATTGTAACAAGCATGTGCCTTTTTTCCACTTTGAGTTGTCTGTCCTCAGCTCCCAGCCTTTGTTCCTTCCTACTCTGCCTGCCAACTGAAACTCTTTTAGTACCCGGCCTTCTCTCCCTGAGCGTGTTTGCACAGAGATGAAGGGGCCTGTTGATCTCCATAAGCTGAAGAGACAGGGCTGCTTTAAGCCTCTCCCCGCAAAGAAATTTCTCCTGGATTTCTGTAATGTTTGTGTTTCAAACCTCACATTTTTTGACATTTAGGAAAGGACATCAAAACCGACACTGAGATTTGTCTCCCTTTTGCTCTACACAGAAGCCATGTCATTGTTACTCGCTTCTTTGTTTGTACTCTCAAAGACTGTCTTAACCCTTTTGTCAAGAGGTGAGCTAAGGTTTAGACCTCTCCTCAGCTTTTTCTGGGCAGGTGAGTTACAGACTCCCTTTTCTGTAGGTGCGAATGATACTATCTGCCTTGTGTAAAAGCAGCTAAATGCAAAATTAAGTCCCACTTTGACTGGTGGGCCTGGCTTACTGCGAAGTACAGGTTGTAATGTGTGTTTTCCCACCATTCTGTTGCTTACCAGCACTTCAGGAATGACTTTAGATTTGCTTCTCAATCCCTGATGCACATGTCAAATAGAATGAGGTCCAGCAGTGATTTGAGCAGAACCTCACAGGAAACATCCATGTTCAATGGACAGCGTCCAACTGTTTGAGGTTTGTCAGGGAGACAATCTTCACCCATATGTGGATCGTTTGCTTTATGTTGCAGACAGTTATCTGTAGATACTGCATACACTGTAGAGTGCCAAGCCAGGTGATGTGTCTTTACAATTAACTAAGCCTAGTTGAACGACAAGGTCTATTTTTGATGGAGTTTAATTGCATGGTTGCCTTTAATTCTTGATTAATGGATTTCTGATGCTGTTTTCTGATTCCTACCCTCTGTCAGACTAACTGGCCTTTATCCGAGTTGACATCTCTGCCCCCTGTTGCTCCACTGAGCTTCCCGCACCTAGTACACACTAAAGTGGGTGAGCTGTTGTAGGTGAAATACCTGGGCTTGTTTCCAGTCCTGTTACTGTTCTGCCTGGTTGCTAAGAGTGCAAATACATCATCCCACTTGCTTCAAGCTGAAATGCCAACCTCCAGTACCTCTACGGTCTGCAGCAGGCCCCCACCGCATTTGAACACTGCTTTTGTTCCTAATAGGTTAAAATTTCCTTTGTATGATCCTTGTCTTTTCAGTCATTTCTCTTTAAGCTTTGCCAGTATTATAGTAACTATCCCTTTTACCTTCCTATATGCACTGGTTTTTAACTGCTGCCTTTATAGCAGTGTTGAACCTCCTGGTCTACAGCCAAAGATTACCTCATTTTACAGTTTAAAAAATATAGCTATTTCCTTCCTCTAGCATCCTGCAAATTTCCACTTTTCTTTTTCATGCCTTATTTAGAGTCAAGTTCCCCAATTTTCCTTCTAGTTTTACACTTTTGAAAGCAAGGGTAGAAATGGAAAAACTCCATACAATAATACGTCGGTAGATGGGTGTAGATCTATGGGTAACTCCAGACTCTGTAACCACCAACCTCCAGGACACACAGGCTTCTGTCTCTGGACACTGAGATGTGGCTCAAAGGAACACATCCAGGATCTTGTATTAGAAAACCCTTCTAGACGTAATGGTAGGAACCTCGGAGTGTGTCTCCAGCAGTTCATCTTCTCATTACAAGGGCACTTGTAAAGTAGCTCAGCTGTTTTCTGATGGGCTTTTTTCCTCAGCTTTATCACAATCATTGATACGTGCTCAGTAGCCAGATCAGTCTATTTAAGATTGCTGCTGCTTCCACCATACTCTGCCCTTCCTGAGCAGGTCATACCCAGTAATTGCCAAGCCAGCCATTTAAGTCTTTCCACTACATTACCATATCCTAAAGCTTATGTTACTTTTTTTCCCATTTATAAGACTGTGTAAACCATCTTATTTTACAGGAATATTAAGAATGAGGAACTAGATCCTCTCTGATAATTCCATATGGATCCTTTACAGCACTAATTTCAGATTGTTACCTCTTTTGTTTGTCACTTTTGTTACCTCTACCTCTTCACGTGTGATGGGAGTGGGATGCGAGAGCTGTCTTCACCTCCTCTGCCGCTGCTCCAGCCAGCTCCAGCTCCTGAATCACACCTGGACACAGAGGAAGCTCAGAGTGAGTGTTGGGTTAGCACAGAACCTAAATTACTAAATCTAAACTGCTACAAACCAGCAGGGGAGCTGCCCCCAAGGCTGGGCTCAGCCTGCTCAAGATGACCTTCCCCGCAATGGAGCTCTGCACGCCATAAAATCCAAGATGTGCAGTACATCCATCTCCAGCATCTGGCTTCACTTACTCAAGGGATTGGAAGAATTGCTGAGGCTTTACAAATAGCTTTACAGGGTCCCTGTAGTGTCCCATACTCAGCAATTCAGTCTGTTCTCCTTCCGGCTGGTATCCCTGGCAGCAGACACTTGCTGTGTCTGTAATTCCCCACCATGGGACTGCATTTCTGCACTTGCACCACCATACTCAGCAGTGGCCGACCCACAGAGCTTCCAGAACTGACACTGCACAAAGCTCTAAGGTTCCCAAGAAAGCTAACACTCACTCAGCCCCAGGAAAAGCTTTGTCTTCCCATCTCCTCAGCACAGCTCCAGAGGTGGCTCCACAAACCTTGTCAGCATCCCCTTTGCTCTCATTTGATGTCCCTTTGCTGCAGGGGGAGGTGGGATGCCCCAAGGAGGTCTCTTCCTCCAAATACTCACCCCTTGCACATACCCTGGTGAACAAACCCCATACAGCATCATGACCAAGTCGGCAGCAGAACAAACCCCATTACAATGCAGTAGGTGCCCTTTTGCTTCCTTTGCTCTTTCTGCCTGTGTGAGAGTGCCAAGGCCCGGCCTTTGGTGGAGCGGAACACCTGCGGTTCCCTCAATCGCACCAAAGATGTTTGGGATTTAGCATCACTTTAAAGAAAGAACAAATCAGCAGCTCTCCATTCACATCATAGGATCTGTGTCCCAAAACACAGCCCCAAGGGAGGTGGCAGAAGGCAACTCTGGAGTGAGACTGACATGAGCCATGTCCATGACTGATCACAGGCACAGTGCAGCCGATCCCCTTTCACCAGCAGCTGGGCAGGTATCTGAGACCTCTCCCTCAGCTCATCACATTGGGATATTGAGGACTTGACAAAGCACCGAGCTTTGAAGCCAAATCCTTCCTTCCTTGATTAGCACAAAACTTCTTTAAGATCTACCTACACCTCTGATTAGCACCGACATAGCCAGAGAGAAAGGAACTGCTGGCCACCAGTTCCAAGGCTTTAATTAGCTGTGCTATTCCCAAGGGATTACTGCAACAGCCAAGCTGTGTCGCTGCCTGCTGCAGCCAAGAACCAATTATATCAAAGTGCCACCTCTTTTCAGCAGTAGGTAAGGATGTGTAGGGGCACATTTAATGTGCAGCATTAATACGTTGCTCATTCAGAAGCTTTCCCTGCCTGGAAGGATCCCAGCGTTTCCTTGTTCAGCAACTTCATTTCTTTCAAATCTGTGCAGCCTCCTGCTCGACAGGATGTAATTGCTGGGGAGGATCTTTCATCAGCAGAGGCTCTGGTCAACCCGTTTGCCTGCTGAGGCACAGTCATTGTCAGGCTCTCGGCTGCTGTGGCATTAGGCCAGAGTCTTACAGCCTACCCTGGAAAAGCAAAGCCCTTTATACATTGAAGGTCCCAACCAACTGAAAACTAAAATAAACCACATTTCTGATTCTGTGTGTTCTGTCTAATGCCCCAGTTGGAAACCTCACTCTCGGCAGCCACGATTCCAGCCTGGAATCCCCAGCCCTGTCCATTTCCCATCTTGGAAATGTGATTTACAAAGCCAGGATTCCTTAAGCAGAAGCAGCAGCAATAGGTTTGCCTGCCCTAACAGCTGAGACCAGTGCTCTGGTCCTGGCTCCAAGCAGTGCCTGCACTGCATCCCTGAGCTCCCTGCAGCGCCTGGATGGGTCCTTATTTGCAACACTACATTTCAGATTGCATCACTTCTGTTACCTCTACCTCTTCACGCATGATGGGAGTGTGATACCCAAGAGAGATGGGTGCACAAGTGTGGGTCCCCCACAGCTGCTGACAAAGAGCCCAGCCCTTCACCAACCACAACAAATGAGACCAGGCGTGCCCAGGCCTTGGTTGTGCCCATTCAGCTGGGACAAACACACAGCTGGGCAGGTTGTTCTGTTCTGTTTCTAACCCTGGCATGTGAAACGCAGCCTGACTCCAGTACAGCCCCATACACGGCTGTACAGGAGGTGTTCCTGAGCATCACCCTCCCTGCAGACTGAGACATCCATGAAGTGGGATGTCAGGAAGAGGGGAAATGGCATTATCTACTCTAGGTGGTAGCTGCTGATATAGCTTCCTAAATGTATTCCTGCAGTGGTGCTGGCAAGTGCCAAGTGATAAAATGGGTCCCTGGAGAAGCAGTGGGGTATGGGCTCTGCTGCCTAATTGCATTTGAGCGCAGCTTCTCACAAGTGCATCCTTCCTTATCTCAGGGAGAACGGATACATTTCTATTAGTTCACTTGGCTGTGGTGCTCCACTGTGGGGCACTTTCTACCTCAGGAAGGAAGAATTGCAGTATTTGGAAACCTTAGGAAAGGAGGAGGCTGGAAGCTGATGGATTTGCTGCCTACAGCTATGGCCCTGACATGCCTCTGACACCACAGCTCTCCCTGTGCACAAATGCACTTTCGTGTTCCTGCTCCAAGCTCAAATACGGCTGAGGCCATGGTCCTTGCAGCCAGCAGTAAGTTTACTAAGCCAAGTTGTGACCAATGGCTTCTGGTATGATTCTGCATTATCAATGAGAAGGCATAGGAAGTACAGCTACCCCAGCCCCTGCCCTCACAGCTCATTCCAATTCTTTGTAAAGGTAAGCAGAGCACACTGAGTGAATCACAAAAAACCTGTCCATATCCATCCGAACAGTGTAGTATTTCTGCGATCTTATATTAAGCAAGGTTCAGTGTTCACCCTTTTATGCTATAGTGCCTCTAGCCCCTTCCTCTGATGGCTTTGAGTGCTTCAACATCTGAATGAGCCTTCCAGGAGCCCGTTTAATATTTAACGACCAAGACAATCACATTTGGAAGTTCCAGACCCTAAGCTCTTAAGATGCAGAGCTTTTAGCTGTGTATCAGAATCAGAGCTACCCTTCCTGGGCTTTGAACATTTACCACAAACACATCTGCAGGGGTGTCCAGCCTGCCCAGTATGGAACACCCACTGCTTGTGCTCCAAACCCAGCAAGGCAGGAAGAACAATGACCACAGAAATACTGAGGAAAAGCAAGCAATGGAATGTGAATTAAACCCAGCTGCCAGCACTGCATGAACCAGTAAACGTGAGCCTTTTCCTCCTGCCACCCTTCAGCACACGCTGAAGCTCATTGCACACAGCCTTCAGAAAGCCCTGCCTCCACTCGCCCCCCTGGCACCAAGAGCGAGGAGGATGAATCCACCCACCATGACTTGAGCAAGGACAAGCAAGCAAGAAGCAAAGCCTGACAGCCATGAGCAGCAGATAAGACCAAGGCCATACACGCGCATGGGTCTGTTCCTGCCCCAGCAGCAGCTGCTAGGTCTGCTGGTGCTGCTGCAACGGGCTGTGTTTGACAGTCTGAGCATTGCTTTACCTTTAAGTGTGAGCTGCTCAGGTTCTCTGCTGCACTACAGGGCTCCTCACAATACATAACCACAGCCTGACAGCATTCCCAGCTTCCCAGGAGCCGCAAAAGCACAGGAAGGACCTCACCATGCAGACCTCAACAGTCCCTTAACACTCAGCAGCCCTGGAGGATACTGTCAGTCAGAGAGATAAGCCCAGGGAGCACAAAGGTAATGGGAGAGCATCCTTTGGATGACTTCCTTAATCAGAGTTGAGGCTTCAGGCAGGTGAAGCATCTCATGTAATGCTTAAAAATAATGAGTATGTGATAGCAACTGAGTTTTCTGCATCATCTGTTACTGACCTGGCCTCCAATTTCCTTAAGCAATCTGCCCATTGCTCTCATCCTTCCTTCTCTGCACTCATCCCTCGCGCTGTAGCTGGCACTGGCAAGCTACCACAAAACCCTCCTGCGCCAGAAGCTGCACTGAGCAGCAGCTGCTCCGTGCACTTTTGCCCTCATTAAGTATCACCCTTTTGATGCTTCAGGGCAGCAGTAAACACTATTGCTGAGTGCCATTGTGATGGACTGGCTTCATAGCCAAAGGTTGGGTTACTTTTATACTTTTGTCACCGAACCACTGGAGTGAAGCTTAATCAATGGAGTAATTGCAGAACCCTGAAATGTGCCTGGCTAACCTCTCTTGTGGGCTTCACAGTAAGGAAGCAAATCCAGCAGACTCCCACAGCAAGATGCTACCAACACAATGTCACAAAGGAAAAGCCATTAGTGAGCAATTACATTTCAGCAGGATTTCCCTTCTCCACCACAGCCTAATGAGGATAACCAATTCAAGAGGAACTGCTGCAAGGATGAATGAATAATGAGAGAAAGAGGATGGGAGTTCCCTTCATCTGGACAGAATAAGAGGCAAGCCTGTGAAGGAAAAGGAAAACACATATGCTGGAGTTCTGCTCCAACCAACAGACAGATGTGGACGTTCGCTCACAATTACAGGAGGCACCAACTGGTTTCAAAAGCATCATGAGGCCCAGGGGAGAGGCAACGGTTGCTATAGACAGTGTACAAGCACAGAGTGGCTTTGCTCCAGGAGTTAATTCAATTCTGGGAGAAGACTTGTGACTATCAACAACACTCACTGCAACAACACACCTTAAAAAAGGGTCAGTGCCTCTGCATAACCCACGAGTTCCTGCACCATAAAAGAAGTAATGCTTCCTTGAAATAAGAACTTCCTAGAAATCAAGTTTACCCGAGCAGCTTCTCCTTTGTGTAGCCCAGGAACTGAACTGAAATATGGATATCTTTTCTTTACAGTAATAAGAATGCAAATGGAAAAATAAAAACTAAATAAATGCTACCTCCTATTTAATGGGAGAGTACAGCTCTACAGCTTCTGCCATTTGAAGAAATACTTGCTGACATGGCCCTCCTGTGACTGCAGTGCCGGAGATGGCACCATGGCAAGGGAACGCAACTCAGTGCGAGGCATTTCTTCCCTAAATGAAGAAATACCCAGTGACACTTACCTGCAATGGACAGACTTGTCTGACACTGTTCATGGTGCAGGAAAGGCCAGCCAAAGAACAGATGAGCAGGCAGTGTGCAGGTGTTCAAATGCCCAGTACCTTTCCTATGCTTGTCTGGTAGCAGTGAGACCGGCTCAGCCCAGCAGAGCTGGGAGGCCCTGAGCTCACACACACTGACTGCTGGAATCACGTCTGCAAGGGGCAGCAACCTCTTCCCAGGACATCCACCTTCCTCCTTTAACTGGGACTTAGTGCACATCAGTGGCAGCCACAGAAGAGAGCCATCAGCACTTCTTTGTCTCTACAACGTACACAGAATCTTTTCTTGCTGATTACACAAGAAAACATTTTTTTCCTATTGCTTGTTGGGAAGCATCCAGAGCATGACTTGGTGTCTTTTATCCACTGTGGTGA
This sequence comes from Forpus xanthops, assembly GCA_032466535.1. Taxonomy (NCBI): domain Eukaryota; kingdom Metazoa; phylum Chordata; class Aves; order Psittaciformes; family Psittacidae; genus Forpus; species Forpus xanthops. The sequence goes on along the minus strand of JASSUY010009438.1, from coordinate 40,181 downwards.
AAGGTAAGGTTGGATAGAGACATGTCCACATTACAGACTTCCAGCAGTGGACCAGTAACCTCAGTTCAATCTTTGTTTCATTCAGGAAAAGAAAAATAGATAAAAATAGCATAAATCGAAGGCTTTGGGTCAAGAACCAGTAAATCAAGAAAGTTATAACATCAAAGCATTATTCAACATCATTTCCCTTTAAAAGAGCACTGAAAAAAATCAAGGCTTTATTTGAATAAATGTTACACAACATTCTTTATCATTTACTTCTCAGCAAACCTTAAAGGGTGAATCATATTTTCCTCATTCAAGTCTACAAAATGAAAGAGGCATAGTGACCATTCAATATACAGACAAGAAGGTAGCACGGAGCAAAGCTTAAATATTAAGCAACTAAAGCAAAAAAGTGAAAAGCAATACATTACTGTAATTCTCTATCATTAGAATATCCCTGACAATTTCATTTCAAAACGAAAATGTTTCAAACAAAATGGCTGCAATACTTTCTGTGAAAACAAACGCAAATACAGTTAGCTACCTTGTCTATTTTTAGGCTATTTGCTTATATACCCATATTCTCCAATGCAGAGACCTGCATCTCTCTTAAATGTATTCTTTATATTTCAGCTGCTGTGCACAAGTGCTCACAAGGTGAGGAAACGAGAGCACTGATTAAGAGTCAGATGTCACACAGGCAGGCACTACTGGCTTCTACTTACAATATCAATCAGTTTTCAATCCAATGTGCAATAACCCTGCTATTACAGTCCTGGGCCTTTTTCCTGAGCAGAAACTGTTTTGTGCCATGTTGTTTGGTGGCTTCTTTTTCGTTTGGTTGATTGGGTTTTTTTTGGTGGGGGGTAAAAATGTCACTTATTAGGCTAAGACCTTTATTCATTGTCAATACAATCAGGGTTTGGTCTCTGGAGGTGAAAGGCTGGCACAAACATAGCATCAAACCGTCTCCTCTTTCCTTGTAGAACAAACATTAATCTCAGATTCAGAAAAAATCTTTGTGGTTGATTATGAAAACCGGTACAATTTGAATGTACTGCACAGCTTTGTACAGCTTATTTGTAAGAAGCAGGCATAAGTATTCAATTGCTGGCTTTATAAGTAAAGGATTTACCTCTGAAAAACAGAAACTGATGCAACATGAAGCATGAACTGCCTCAGTATGTCTGTCGTTGATTCACCTATCCTGGATTTAGATACCTGTTGCAGCCTCTCACTTCCCTGCTGATTGTTTAACAAGTATAAACCTGTTGCCAATATCAAAACCAAATGATAGGGTTGTCTGAACCCCAAATTCCATGTGATTAGTTTAGGCTCCATAGTGAAGACTATGAAACTATCTTTGTGCTGATAACAGGCACCTCTCAGAAAGGTGTCCCTGTTTTTCAGTGAGCTAGACAAAGACACTGTATTTTCTCCAATCAAATCAGCATATTAGTAAGGAGGAAAAGAGTTTGCTACAAGTCTTTTCACTTCTACAGAAACAGGAATTTGACTTTTCATAGATTAGGTGCACATTTTCATTTCTCCAAAACAAGTAGTTGTTTCCCCAGATTGTATCATAAAACCCCTCCTAAGAAATGATACTGCTGAGAAAGTGTGCACACAATGTCAAATAAGTACTGACAAATAAATTACTATTTAATAACTCAATATTTCAGCAGTGTGTCCAGCATTCACAAGCTCCACTGAAATAAGTCTTACCAAACACCTCTGGGGGAGGGGAATAAAATGGATAAAACCCACTGGGTTCCTTTGTTTTTGATTTACAGCTATTCAAAGGAGTCAATGCAACTCAGCTCAACAAATACCAGCAACATTAATAAACCCTTTGCTCTACTAGTTACCTATCTGAAAAATATTTATGTCAAAAGAAAAAAATAACCTATGATTTGAAATAGAAACGCCATTCCATTTGATCGCTCTCCATTCATTATTCCCATCTTGTTATGGTACTATAAGCAAAATGCTGCTCTCTGCGTTGTAGCCCTTCTTAACGTTATTCCACAACCCTCAATTCCCTAAGTGTTACAATAGCATAAATAAAATGCAACCATATTCACACAGAAGGAGCTTTCCCATAATACAGAGATATATGGAATTTGTGGTCACTGTCCCTTCCATCACCTCTATGGGAAATGTTGGTCTCATATAGCAGGATTGTTCATATTTTACAATACAATTGGGTTTGGACATGCTTTTGATCACAGATCACAGCTCTGCTAACACCTGCACTAAATACTAACTAAGCCTCATAGAATGGAAAATTGCAATGCTAAAGTTAAGAATAAAAAGGAAAGTTCAAAAGTTACAGTCAACTTCCCAGGCAATTGGCTCCATCACTGGCACCTATCAAAACATACAAACATGACTGTCACATTACAAAAAACCCCAGTTATTTGCAGTGATTCTTCATACTAATAATTCAAGTGGTTCCTTGCATGTAAGTGTCAGAGTCTTTCATCATTTCATGCGTCATTTATTGCAAAAAAGTTTTATAAAATATTTCCTAACATCTTTTTAAAATTTAAAGAAAATGTACATTAGGTACAGGTACCCTAGCAGGGTGCAAGGGGCCTTCAACAGATTCACCCCCTTCCCCCTTCAAAAAAATGTTTACTACGTGGTGAAGATTTCAGAGGAAAAATAGGACAATTCAGTCTGAGATTTCTTTCAGTCCTGATGAGCTGGTGCTCTTCGTGGCAGTGTAGTGAGGTTCCATAAAAACAGCAGTTGACTAGTGTCTCTGAGCTGAAAAGGGGAGAGAAAGGGAAAATGGTTAAATGTCTTCCAGTACATGTTGCAAAAGTAGGTAAGCAAAGTGGCCAGAGAAGTTACCAGTTCACCTGCTTTGTGCATTGCTTGCAGAAGACAAAAAAAAATCTTTACATTCTCACAAGACATACACAAGAGAACAAACTCCTCAGTCCACTGGAGTTTTAGGAGGAGCTCCCATACCAATCCATGTTATATCTCACCCCATTTCAGCATCCAGAGAGAATTGCAACTTCTAAAGATATTTAAAGATTGCTGACGAAGGAGGGGATTTTTACCATCCTGTTGAGCTTTTGGCTGCTAGGATTATTTGAAAGATATGTCACTACATTTTCCTGTAGTGACTACAGCATTCTGAGGAACACAACTGAATTTTAGAAAAGAGACTCGTAACACAGTCAGGAAAATCCTGAAGTTCTCTCTAAACAGAAAATTATTCTGAATAATATCCAAAATAAATATGAAAAAGGAGAAGAAGAGAGGATTTTGTGGAAAGGATCCTACCACAAGACAAAGGGTAACTACGGAGTTTCTCAATTGCTCAGTCACTCTCTGTGCCACAAAAGGAAAACACATTTTATATTCTATACAATGCAATATCATTAAAATAGGAATGAAATTTTGGAAAAGTTGGAACAGAATTTAAAAGAGCCAGGCAAAGATGCACTGAGCTGCTACCAGCTGACAGAACACTAGCATGCATTCATTCCAATACCCAACGGGTCTTCATTTGGGTATGCATCAGAACTGATATATAATTACACCTATTTTAGCTATGGTCCACTCCAAGATGCATGAGTTAAACTTGCAGAGGCTCTACAAAGAGAAGGATGCTAGACAAAGTCCCACTGTATTCAGTAGTACTTACTGTTGGTGAAGGGAACTAAACACCACAGTATTCCAGGCTGCAAACCGACCAACACTGGGTTTCTCAGAGATCTTCCTGTTCATGGTTTCCTTGTTTTAGATACTAACACTTCATTTAAAAGACTAAAATGTTGCTAAATTCTTGCCCAATGTTACTTTTACACAGCAGCAAAGGCAGAAAGCTGTGCCTACATTCACCAGCAGCAGATGAACTGCCCACAGGTACATCCTACAAAGATGTGATCCACATAGCAAAAACGTTTGAGGATTGCTGGTTTAGGGGACAAAAATACATAGTTTCAAATTTTATTTCTTTTTTACGTTTACATTATACCTGTCAAGTTATTTAACCTGGTCATGTAATGCAAATTTCAAGAAGCAAACCTAAAGAGAAACTTAAGTATGGATCTTTTCAATAAAATATACATCAACCCTGACCTAGGGTAGTAAAAAATCCAGTTAACAGGCACACAGAACTGAAGATGGTTAACTTCCTTGCCTGCTTGAATTCTTTCTGGGTGTATTACTTCAGCTTTCCAGAAAATAGCATAACATGAAAAGATGCTAAAAACACTCAGAAAAATGAGGTATTGACTTTTCTGAGCCTAAACTAGACTTTACTGGCAAAATTAAACTATGAATTTAGCAAACAAAGTAGCAGACAGCAAACCAAAAGTATCTACCTATGCAGACACTGTACTGCCCACTGAAGAACTGGGCTTAGAGCCAGGCTGATACCATGAAATTCTGCTGGACAAAGCAGCTACTCAGTGTAAGTGGAAACTGAAGCATGGGATTGTAATTCATGATGACCATGATCTTTCTGCATTCTTAATTATTAAAAAAAAAAAAGGCAATCTTAGGGCACTACCTATTCAATATTAATAGCATTTTACATCCACTGTGCAATGCAGCCTGTGATAAACGCCATTTTTTCATATCCTGAGATATACAAATAAGTGTTGCAGCAAGGCACAGAACTTGCCATGGCAGCAATACAACTGCAGCAAATCCAGTTCATTGCCACTTTCTTCCATGTCTTAGATTTGTCTTGCTGTCTAAAATGCAAAACCCATCAGCTATTCCTCCCCTGTTTAGCGCATGAGTCAGACGAAACACCAGTTTTCCCCTCCAGGTAAAAACCATAAAGATGAGATTATGCCTTCTTTTGGCTTTGTGTCTTCACACAAAACTGTGCATACACACTGCATTCGTTATGGTTGAGCTACCAAGAATTTCTTTATTATAGTAAGTAAATTTGCTCAAAAGAGAAGCAGATGACTCACAGTTGTGGAGTATGTTGGAGTTTCTTTGTATTTTGCTTCTCATTCTTTATTACAAGTACCATAAAAAGTATTCCTAATTAGTCGCTCACACAGTCTTTACACTGAAATTCAAAGCCCTCTTGCCAATGGCATTATAATCTTTGTTGAAGTGATTATATGATGGAAGAAAGCTGAGACAACAGAAGGTGAAAGCGAAGGGACTAGCTGCTCTCGTGGATGTCATGAATTGAAGGCAAAAATACAGGGTAAAAAGTAGATTAAAAAAATATAGGTTTAATTATTTCAAGAGAGCGTTTCCAACTACTGCAGAATCACATTATTCTAGCACATGCCAACCACACACTTGTTACTTGTATGTTTGGCAAAATTAATGAATGTGAAAGAGTTTGTGTGGGAAACTTTGTATTGTCACAGTGAAGTTGACCTCAGTGTGCCATACAGATTTAGCCTAGACCAGTGAGGAATAACCTTGGGCTAGATTGCTATAAGGTATGAAAACTGATTAGGGGGTGTCTTGTCTGCCCACTTAAAATGTAATTGGTTTCATGTTGTTTAATTTGGATCAATAGCAGCATTTTGTATAGAAAAGGTTTAAAGTAATATACAAGATTAGGTTCAGATACAGTGACTGAAAAATAAAGCCATACGAGCAGTCATATATCATATTGTGGAGGAATATTTCTTACCCTGTGGATTTCCCTGGTGTGAACCACATGGAGCTGGGACTGGTGACCCAGAGAACAAAACATACAAAGGGTAAAGTTATAACAAAGGCTGTAGCGTCTCTGGGTCCTCACAGACAGCACTTCTACACCTGCAAGCTGCCTGCGTCAGCTCAATATCCATGTCATTAAATTCCCCAGCCCTTGTGAACACAGGAAGTTGCCTGTTTTATCAGTCATACAGTGAGTTCATTCACTTTGTGTAATCCATGATTTGCAGGTGCAGGATAGCAAAGCCTATTTCTGAGGGTACAGCTCTCCCATGATGTACAGTAAACTCCCAGCAGCTTGGGCTCTGTTTTGAAGCAGTTTCATTCAACTGCAAGAGACTACGGATTCACCATAAAAATTGCCACCAGTAACAAACCTCAGTATGTGTGTTAGGATGAGCGCTGACTTATGGCCTGGTGTCATCAACACCTGTTCCACTCAACTGCGTTTTACACAGCCACTTTCCTGGGATTCATCCCTGTAATGTGGATTCCAACTTTAACATGAACATTTTCATGATCCTGTGTATTTGCTGCTGTCTAAAGAGAAGCAGTGCTTTTGAAAGGCTTTTTTCCTTTTCAAAGGAAAAGCAGAAAGACAACAGGCAGCCATCAAGAGGAAGAAAAGGCAGCCCAGAAGGACAAGGAAAATAAACATAGCAGCATCTCCCGTCACATACTGTGAAAGGGAAGAAACACAGCTTTTAGTTACTGTTAACACATAGGCAACTTCTTTAGGGGACTAATACTTTGTCTATATGCAAAACTATGAAACAGAATAAACAGCACGTTATTTTACTGCTAGGGATACTAGTTAGGGATTGTTGAAATAGGTTTCTCTTCCAGACCATGAAGTACTAGAAGCCAGCAGAACTGCTGCAACCTTCTACAGCCCAAGACAGTGCTCAACAACAGGGCCCCATCTACAACAAAAACAAGAGCAGCAACACTTCCTTCAGTTTACATGCCTAATTCCCTAAACCATGTAACACAGTATCAAGAATTAGGTCCCTAAATCCCTCAACACTTGAAAAATCTCCAGAAAATCTCTTTTTTTTCCCTCAAAAATAATCAAATATTGCTTTAAAATCCTGAACCACTGCAGAAGTGCAATAAAACACCAGAGCCTCTGACAGCCAAACAAAAATCCTAAATGCTACTAAATAAAAATGATGCAAAACTAGCATCTAAGTAAATATTTGCTTTGAAATTTAACTCTTTAGTGACAAAGCAAGTACCCTCTTCCCCTTTATGCACCTGTTAAAAATAGGCAAAGACAACTCTGTCATCAGAATTATGCTGCGTTTGTGTTACAGAATCTTTTAGTGGTGCTAAAAAGCTAGTGAGCTCACAGCTTGCCATCCAAACGAGACTCACAGCATATGGCTGGCACGTATAAGAATATTTCTTATTTTATTGCATATTTGACCTCAAAACCATTAGTAAGCAAACATGAAAACTGACCTAGATCTATTAAAAAAAAACAAGCCCACACCACATTAATTCAGAGTTAACATGTTACCTAAATGTTATCATCCAACCATGATTTTGCATAGAAGAGGCCCCAGGCAGGAGATGCAGTGCAGTTTTACCACACATGGAAGCTAAGAGTATGGTTCAAAGGCCATTCTTCCAGTATACCAAGCACTACTCCTGTGTGACTGAACAGGACACACAAGGCTGGATCCCTCATTTTATGCATATTTCTACAAAGATTAAATTTTTCCAAAATCAAAACTGTTAATAAGAAAATCACAGAAAACAGAGCTGTGACAGGGTCAGGATAAATCACCTCATCTATCCCATGCCCAACCGCAGGATGAACATAACCCACTCTGGACAGAGGTTAGTCACATCTATTGTCTTATAAAACCGTAATTACAAAAACTAAGCAAGTCTCCAAACAAGACCCAGGGTTCCACTGTAACAACTGGAATACATATTCTACTGCCCAATCTTAACTCCCTGTCTTGTAATTTTAAACATTCCTTCTTGTCCTCGTCACCACTAAACAGAGCGTTTGCCCCTGCACCTATCCTGCTGGGAGTTACAGACCTGGTATAGTCTCAGTTCCAATAGTCCTTTGTTCCTTCCCTGGACTGAAGAATAAATCACTGCATAGGAACTGCATTACAGTTGTTTAAAATACGTATGGTCCTGATGCTGAAAATAACTTTTCCAGCATGTAGCCCAGGTAATTCCCACAGATATATTTCTCTTCATGCACTGAATGAGCAAAGTCTGAATTTAAACTTGCAGCAGGGGATCCCAATTTGTTCCCTGCGCCGAAGAATACCTGCAGCCTGTGTTGTTGACATTATCCCCTCAGACCACACGTAGGAGGGTAGCTAGAGAAGATCAAGGACTATACACCTCCACTGGCACAAGCACAGGAAACCAGTTTTCAGCCCTGTGTGTACAGGAACTATGCGGGAAGGTTATGCAGGCACACATGACTATCTTATTCCCATTTGTCTCCCTACTGGACATGCAAGGTGGCTCAGGTAGTCTCAGGTATGACAGTCCTGGTTTATCAATGACATTCATTTCCACGAAGCTGCTTATCCTACTTCATGTCAAGAACATTAATTGCTTTTTCTTGGGGGTAAAAAAAACAGACCCATGGATTTGAGTTCCCTCCAACTGGTACCTGGCATTAAGCTGCCAGCACTGCCCCAGGGAGAGTCATCCCCAGCTGCCAATTCCAGAAGCAAACAACAAAACCTTTCAGGGCAAAAGCATGACAGCAAGCTAGTCACCAAATCACTGTCTCCACAGCCATGTCTGGGAACTGCTATTTTGCCTTGTGTTCACAGAAGGGCAGTTGTATCACAGTTTAAGATAAAAAAAATCATAATCTAAATCAGTCGGGATTGGTACGCACATCCCAGGTGTTATAGAAAAAGACTGAAATGTATGAGTAAATAATAGGGAAGTAGAAGCTGCTATTAGGATATAAAAATTAAAATCATAGGGAAGTATAAGCTGCTATTAGGATATAAAAATTAAAAATCAATAATCAGACATATTTCTGACTAAGGGGAAAAAATCAGTGCCATTCAGTAAGTTTTGTAAAACCTCAATTCTTACCGCTGATGTCAGAAGAAAAGATGAGTTCAAAGTAGAAGAGGTGCACAGAAATGTCACTGAGAGGGAATAGAAAAGCCATCTTAAAAGGGGATCATTTTTTATCTAGAGGACCACTCTATAAATACACTAACAGGATGACACCACAGAAGGGAACTATTTAAAATACAAAGCTGTTAAAAAGAATACTAGTCGAGGTATTATAAATGTTGAATAGGAACATGTCATCTTAACTGCTATGGACATGTATCAAGTTTCTTCCCATTATATATTAAGATAATTTGAAGCTGAATACTTACATCCACACTTCACAAGTTTGGACCTAACAGATCTTTAGGTAGCTTGACAGCTACTACAAAACAATGCTACAGCCACACCTGTCCCCATGTTAAACATGGATGATCTCTTCTCCCTACTGTCGTGTTAGAAACTTTAAGGCAGCTAGTAAAACTTCCAGGTTTGTTTAAAAACACTATACCTACATCCTTACCAAATGTCTTACAACACAAAATACGGCCAGCTTACTGTCCTTCACGCATAAACTCCCTCAACTTCCACTTCACAATCTTCACCTACAAGTCAGCGTAGCAATTCCACTGAATCAGATGAATTTGCTTATTCCTACAGGCATTTATTAGACTTATAAAGAGCAGATGAACTAAAATAGCCTTTCACTGATTGTCACACTCCTCCTTTCCAGAAATCTTCAGCCAAGAAGGCAGCTCTATTTTTTCCACTGTACTTTTCAGAACATGCATAAGGACAGATGATAATGCTCCTAAGAACTAGCTACTAAGATTTATTTTCCAAAATCCATGCTCCTATTCTTCTCTGACAACTTTAGCAAGAGCTTATAAAAGACATAAACCAGTTTTAGGACTTGAGAGTTAACGAGGAACAAACCTAAGGCCCACAATGCAGAAAGCAACTCTTACCCCTTTCTCACCTGTGCTACTTCTTAAGTCACGTTTAGAAACTACTCTATTAAAAAAGAGAAGTATTTTATAACATGCTGAAAAAGAAAAGGTCTTCACAGCCTTGTATAGCTGACCTAAATTACCCCCACTAAACACACCTCTCCTGCTAAGGTAGCTGTTGGATATGTAGGTTTCAAACTAAAAATAGCACTAACAAAAAAAACCCAACCCACTACCACCATAGAATGAGAGGTGATTATCTTATTTAAGCACTGACATAAAATCATAACTGATTAGAAAAATAACAAATATTTGTTCAATTTCCTGTGGAACTCCAATTCAGACATACACTCATTTCACATTTGTTTCTAGCTCTACTCAAAGCGATCGCATCTTCCAAAACTCCTCTTAAAAGAAAACTTTACGTTTTGGTGTAACTAGTCTCTCCCAACACGTTTTAACTGAGGGTAAAGATCTTCCAAAAAAATTGGCTTGTGCTATAAACTCATCACTGCCATCACATTTTTCCCCAAACTGAAAGATCATGCATATTCAACAACTACATTAAGGAATTTCTTTAACTTAAAAAGACATCATTTGAAATTTTGCATATTAAGCAGATGGAAAACTAACAGTCACTCTACTGATGCTCATCTTCTCCAGAGGCAGGCTGCTTGCAACAGTTGCACAGCTTAATTACACAGATGCACTATCCTGGCATGGCACAGGCGTGCTTTCTCACGAGTTATTTGACAAGCCATTTAAACTGTCAGGCTAACACTGCCATGGTAGATATGAATCCAAAGCTCAAGGTGTACACATTGGTGAGAGCTTATGGGCACATAAAAGCATGGGGTTTTTTTTGCAGTTTACGGCTAAAGTAGCACTAAGCTTTGTCTAAGTCTACAAAGCTAATTGCCAGGGAGCATCCATTCTGTCATAACCAAGGTTATCTATTGTTATTAGACTTCACATTAAGCCCAACATTTTTTCCACAGTAAACTGGTTTCAAACTGGGTTATAGCTAGTCTTAGCTATTTCAGAATGAAAAGAAAACCACGGATGAGTGTGAATAGGACATTTTCAAACTAATGTAACATGCCACTGTGAAAAAATAAAACTGTTTTAAGACCTGCTAAGTCTGAAGTGGTAACACACACTCACTACAAAACTCAAGAAAGACTTCTTAAAGACGGATCAACTACAAAACAAAACTAAGACAAAACAATCAAAGAAACCCCTCTCATACCTGTTACTCTAACATCTCACCAGTGAACTCCTGAGCAAACTATGTATGCTTTAGTCCTATTCTTACTATGTAAGAGTACAAAGCTTCCAGGTCCTTTAAAGAAAAGTTAAGAATGTAAATATTGATTTCACCATTGCTTGGCTCAGAACTACTTACAACCAGTTCTCTTGAGCTTCTGAAACTCAGGGAACTAGTGTAGACATCTAAATCATATTATATGGGTTCTGGACTTCAAAAAGCAGTCTTGCTCTAATAACAAAGTAAGGCTTATTTAAGTAAATGCGTAACTGTTTCTGTTTGCAGGAAAGAATACAGAGAAGTGAAACAGGATTATTTTTTTTTTCCAATTGCTTTTTTTCACATTATGAAATTTATTGTGTGTTTATCACACTCAAAAAGCATTGACCAGTGCAGTTTTTGGGTAACTGTTAGAATGCCAAAGTAAAGCTGGTGCATTTGGAAGGTTAATTAGCACCTAACAGAGATGACTGTAAACTTGAACAGCCACATATTTGTCACTTTAGACTTCCAATAGTTCTGTGGGCACAACAGAGTAATTTCAAAAGGCAAAAAGAAACTGAATGCTTTGGAAAGACCAGACAGTATCATGGATATATGAAATTTAAATTAAAAGGATTTTAAGGGTTTGATGATTAAATCCTTACCCCCATTTTCAAATCTGTTTAAAATCTAGTTTCAGTCTAAGCTTAAGTTTTTACATGTCATGATTGCCTACATGGGCAATTATGGGAAAAACAGGATGAAAACTGCTTTGGGATGAACACTAAGAGATTCTTCACAAGGCATTGCAAGGCTGAAACAGGAGTGGGTGGGAAAGGAGACAGTAATTCAGTAATTCACATGGTCAGATAAGGACCAAAACTAGAAGAAAAAAAAAAAAAAAATAAAGTCAGTTGCATGAAAATGCCCCAACACTGAGCAAAAGACATGCAAGAAAAGCTGCAGCACCAGTGGAGAGTGGGTCTGATTAGATTTTGATAGCTGGGAGAAAACTGAAAACATTTCCCCACTGTGTAAGTGACATTATCCATAGTCTTCATTCAAATATATGGAACAAAATCTAATTAAGGGAGAAATTTGATAAAACTTTACAGAAAGCCCTTTACAGAGCCAGGTTTGAAACCAAAGGGACAGATGATTGCTTCATCTCAAAATTAAGACTGAAGTATACCAACAGTACTTTATAATGAGCAGTTATCTTTAAGAATGTGTGAAAAAGGACAATTTACTTTTTAAAAGGGTGTCCTCAAAATCCGGCATACAGATAAAGTACTTTAACATCCTGGATTTTTTTTTTTCCAAAGCTTTTTGAGAAACACACACAAATAATTCAGATTTAGTCAATTTTATTTACAGTTTGCTTTTTACATTGCAGAGCATTACACAATTACATATTCTCATTTTCTGACCTGCAAACAGATACCTTAAATGGAAATATTAAAAAAAAAAAAAAATGAAGTTAGATACATCCAAAAAAATGCAACAATTACATATCTGACAATTCACAAAGTGTAATTTACTAGGACTTATCCTAAGAATTTAGGAACAACCAGTCAGGAGAAAATCTGACCAATTTCAGCAATCAATTATTTACACATTCAAAACAAAGCCTCTCTTAATCTAAACCTCCAGGCAAATGGCCTGAAAGATTTCTTCAGGAAGAAAGACCAGAAGTTATGATTCACACCTATGCAGCATTAACAGCCCTTGATCCCAAATACTGAGCGACTTCTCAGCTTTGTCTTAGAGCTACAGGCATCCCTCTCAGCTTTTCAGACCCTGAAGTGTTATATTTGTGCCCCCATGTGCATAGAAAGGTTGAGTGTTTAAGTGGTCACTACGATAAAACCCCATTTAATCTGGTCTTTAAGTTACACAAATTCCTCTTCCTTAAAAGTTTCAGCAAGTCTTCTAACGCCATTTAAACCGGCCAGTGTAGATTGGGGCATGCCTGCCTAAGATGTTATAAGCATGCATTGAACCAATTTGCACAGGCCAGACTAAATACGTTAGGGACTACTTAAAATAATCTTTAAAGACCATTTAGACAAGGCTTACATTTCTACACTTCCCTGATGGGCCACCTAAATAAAACAAAGGAAAAAAAAAAAAGTCACAGCTACTGCTTTCATCCCTTGTGTTAACCTTTTGCCACACAGCAACTAGTTTATATACTGGGTAGAAACTACTAAAAAATTCCCTGCAAATAAGCTGCCTTTCAGCTGAGGCTATGGCTCCTACGCATTGGGTGTTTGAGGATGTTTTTCTTCTTTAAAAAAAAAAAAAAAAAAAAAATCTCACTTGAAAAATACTGAAGTTCCTACTTTCGGCTAATTTTGATTGCATGTTCAATTTGCTTAACTGTCAAGAAACCGCTACAAATGAAACAGCTTTCATATAAAAAGAGCAGTCAACTGAGTGCAACTTCTGACTTGGCAAGTCCTTCATGATACTTGTATCTAACCAGGCTATGAACTTTGTGGAGCCTCCAGATTTCTTGCCTACCTTACTTTCCATGTTCACGTTTCAAACTGTGTCAGCAGGGCCCGAACTTCGGGAGTCAGCTGCTTAGCAGCTTTAGCTGCCTCTGTGACGGCCTTGCGGTAAAGACCCTTTCTCTTCTTATTAAAGCGCAACTGGAAGCTTTCTAAAAAAGGGGATAGTTGTGCAAGAGCAAGAAAAGATGTTGTTGTGGAGCCAAACCATGAGATACGAGCCTCCTGTCGAACTAAAAGGCCATTATCTTTCCGGCTCACAGTTATGGTAAGAATACGGGCTGGCCACCAAGGGAAGCCATAAATCTTGGCCCAAACAATGTCCCCTACACATACGGTCCTGCCATCTGGTGTAACACACTTAGAGACGTTTTTGGAAAAGACTTCAGTTTTCAAAGAATTACTGAGCTTTTTCTCTTCCTTTGAAGAAGAGGAGGAGGAGGAAGGTGCATGCATGCTGCCTGGAGGAAAATCAAAGCTTTCAGTAGAGCTACACTCAGAGTTGGTAGATTTCAAATCATCTGTGCTATCACTACTACAAACTGATGCACTGGAAGAGTCGGATTTCTTTTGATTAAGGGTCATGTAAACCGTTATATTGCTTTTGCTGCCTCTCTTGCCCAATGTCTGGTGTTCATCCTGATCAACAGTTACATGCACTTCACTTGTGTCCTGAACCTCACTGTTGGCCTCTTCAGGGCCTTCTGAGGGGCTCTGATTTTCTGAAGGGGCCTCACCTGCTGAGCGGGTGGAGGAGCAGCGAGACTGGGGCTTAGTTGCCATCTTGCCACTCCGTATTTTCTCAAGTCCTGTCTTGAGAGAAGAGTCATTTTCTTCATTCCGATACCTCTGTGGCTTTAAACGCAATCGGGGTGGGAGGGAACCTGAGCTGGTGTTCTGAAGACGCCGTGTGAAGTGGACCTTTGAATGTGCATTTTTGGAAGAGGAGGTTGCACTCTGCTTCTTTTGTGCCTTTTCTTTGGCCATTTTCAAGACTTCCCGAGCTTTCGCATGATCCATGTTTTTGCTCTGGAGAACTTTTTTTGTATTTAACTGCGCTTTTGAAGTATTTGCTTGTGCGGAAACTTTAACTACTCTGCTTCTGCTGTGGGCAATATTTGAAACCTTGACCACAGCATTCCTTTTCTGGCTTTCATTTTGGCTTTTTCCATCCACTTTATGGTCAGTCTTAAGTTTTTTATTCACAGTAGTCACACTCTCATTTCTTCGTTTTTTGTTATCCTCATATTTTGAAGAGTCACTTGCATTGCCACCTTTTTTTATTTCCTTTTTTTCTGCAACAACACTGTTTTTGCACTTGTCACATAAGACCTGCCGAGGTCGTAGTTTGATAGCATTCATGATAGAAGTGGGTTCCTCCCTGTACATTTTACGTTTGGGCCGCTTAATTTTCCGGGGTGGAGGCTGAGGTATTGATTGGTTATATGTGTCCCTGATAAACAAAGGAGGAGGATATGGCGCTCCCTCATGAAAGAGAGGAGGTGGTTTAGAAGTCCATAGGCTTTTAGCTATGCTAGGTTCTGATGGCTGTGTGAGAGAAGAGTCATCAGGGACTGCAGCATTAGATTCACACTTCACCTGTGCCTCGTCTTGGAATGGTTTACTTTGGAGCTGCATGGCTTCAGGTTTATCCTTGTATTCCCTTTTAGGAAATATGGTCACAGGGATTCCATGGGGTCCAAACCTTAAAGAGAAAAAAAAAAAAAAAAAAAAAAACAAACAACAAAACAACAAAAAATTAAAGGTTGTGAGAGATCTTTTGCTTCACTTACTAAAAAGCATTTGAAAACCTGTCCACATTATGTAGCCATAAAAGACAAGAGTCCCAGGAAAACTAAAGCTTCATATCCAGCCTTACAGTAAGCTTGAAAAAGCAGGACACCAAAACAGAGTCAGTAGTGAATATGAAATACACAACTTCACTTATCAGTTTCTCTTGCATCAAAGAATATGCCCTGAATATGTAATAAAAAAATATCCCTAAGAGACAGCAGTAAAAGAATTAACTTTGTACTTTTGGAAAATACTTATACATATACAAACTAGACACTCATCCCATCAACTCCAAATCTATGCAAAATTAATTTCCATACTAAATCAACTTATGTGAAGAAAGTATCTTCAGTAAGTTTCATAAAATTCTGCTATTTTTAGCAAGGCACAACAGGTCAAGTATGTTTCAGATTTAATTGAGGCAAATATGGACTGCATGAATGCTTACATTGAACAGGGAGTGCTCTCATTCTTCCTCCACAAAAGATTAGCACTTCACCACCTGATGCACTACAGCCACAAACTTTCTAGCCTATTAGTATGGGTTTCCTCCAGCAAAACTACCCTTTTTTTCAATGGAGTAGAAACCATTCATCCCTGGTTTATGAGCAAACAATATTTAAAGCCTTTGTCTACTTTTCTCCAGAGAGCTCTAGAGCTCTGCTGCCCTATTTGACCCACACAGGACTTCTCACTCTGATCAGAACGAAAAACCCCAGCATGACCTGCACATTAGCTCAGCTTTCCTACAGGAACAGGAATACCCTGCTGCCTCACGGGTAGCCAATACGTTCTGCAAAGGGCTGTGCTAAGGGAAACATTTTATCTGCTTGCATGGTGCCTTCTCTGGAGAAGAAATCAAATGATAAATACATTCATTTTACAACAAGGTATCTTTTAATCCCCAACACAGGGTAAGAGGGATTATAAAAGCTTTAACCTTCCTTCTGTTCTACTGTACAACCAGTTGAGGTGCCAGCCCCGCACAGAGCTCTCACTAGGCTGTTCACTACTCTTGAGCTCTGCCTGATCCCAGCTCCTCTACACGCTAAGGTTTAGCTTAGATTAGTTGGTATTTTAATAGTTTGACCGTACTGCAGTAACAACATGACAGCCAAGACTGAAATTAAAATGCTAAATCATCCATTTTGGTCACTAAATACCATTATATTTATCCCACCTTATCTGACAGGAGAATGAAGTAATTACTCCAGATTTGTCCTCAGGTTAACACTAGTTCATGTTGCACTGCAGCTCCTCAACTGCAACATCCTTTTAACTGACTGAAATTTATTTACAATCTATGGCTGCCTCTCAACTGAAGATAAATGTTGAACACTGGTTTGTTTTCCATTCACACTCCAGCAAGAAACAAGCAGTTTCTACAAGTGCTTACATTCTGGCTTTGTATCTTCAAAAGTGGTTTTGAAAAAATATCGTATGTGTTAGATGATTCTTTACACTGTCACCAACAAAAGCCATCACTTTTTTGTCCTTTCGCTTATCTGTTAAGCCTCTTTTTACACTTAAAAATTGCAACTGAAGCAAACAACCCATCCAAGATTAATTTTTCTATCTAGGTTGCACTTCATCACAAAAGAACAGAAAACTGTAGGCAAGCTAAGCAAGAGTCAACCAAACAATTTTGGAAGGGAAGTTGAACATGAAAGTTTACAGTTCAGTATCAACATAGGCAGTGTTCTTACCCTATACCTAGGTACTATTATATTCATACCACTGAACTCTGGAGACAGAAGCCCGGGTGGGCAGTTAGAGCAGTTCCATCCCTACCTGTGGGCTGCTGCTGAGTGCTCTTTACCACAAAATATCCCACCATTCCATGAAAGTTAATTTCTGAGGTTTGGAACGACTCCAGTTGAATTCCACATGTCCCTCCAAAAATGAGCAGCCTAAACAAATGCAGTCTACTGAACTAGCTATACTACAGTGAATTATAAACATTTAGCAGCTGATACAGGCTTTTCTTCAGCCTACAGTCTGGCACTGAACCACAAGGGAGTTAACTCATAAGCAAGTTGTAAGTTCTCCGAAGTCCCAGAAGTCCAAGTGTAAAGAATTTGCTTTTCCACAAACAATTTTCATTCTGCTAAGGATTAAGAGCAAATTACTCAATCCCAAATAGGGCCTTTAAAGGAAACTATCAGCTGATCATTAAATTAGCAATATTTTCAGTATTACTTGTGTCAAGAACCTCAGCCTCTTTGACATGTGCAAAGTCTTTCACCACCTGGTAAAGTTAACAGGATCTGGGGAAAAGTTAATTTACCCTAAGAGTTGAGAATGACACAGCAAGATCTCTACTGTGCAAATTCTAATCCTAAAAACCTCAAAAGTAGAACAAGACAGGAGTGTGATACCAAAGGGGCAAAACCCTTACAACTCTTTCACTGCCTCAAGAACTGCATTTCCCAGCCCCTCACAAGACACTTCCATAATCCGATGCACAAGCATTCCTTCTAGAAAAAATTTATGCTGACTCCATGTTAGGAAATCAAGCACAGACTAGGCAAGAAGTGGATAAAAAGGACTATTAGGAGGTTCTCCAAAAGGATCCCATTTCAGTACTTCATATCTTTTTCTAGTTTTTTTTTTTTATTACCTCACAAGCAACACCATTACAATTAGTACTTCAAATGCACAAAAAAAGCCTAATGGAAAGCTCTGCGTGAATGATACCATGAAGGCACTGAAGATTAATACTGCACCTTAATCCTTCCCTTCAAGCATCTGCATTACACACAGGCCAAACAGCTGAAGTGGAATTTTTATCTAAACAACAAACCTGCTTTAGCAAGATACAAAACCAATCCAGACAACCTCTGAAGCCAGAGTCTGGCTCACAAAAGGTACTGTTCTAAGAAACAAACTAGAATCTCACATCCCTCTCTACCTAAAAATTAAATAATTGTAGAATTAGAGAACATTCACAGATATTGCCTGGTTATGCAAGCGCAAACGAAGATACTATTCTTGTAACTGCTAGCCAAGAGACTGAGTATTACTTCCAGCAGCTAAGTGTACGATGCCTTCTCTTTCGCTCATCCAATAGTAGATTGTGTTCATAAACATTAAGTTTTTAGATGACCTTTGTTTCCTCCTTGATGAGTGAAGATCTCCAGCTATGCACCTTGCAAGAATAAGAAAAATATGAAAATTGAGAAAAGAGACTAGCAGCAGAAAACCTTAGGAATGAAACAGGAAAGAATGACAATTAGAGTGAAGGCAAAACAAAGAATGGCCTATTTTTCTTAAAAGCAGTAGAATGAAGATGTGATCGTAAACCTATTCAAGACAAGGCATGACACAGCATCTAATTAGTTCAACAGCAAACACAGATGTTTATTGCACATACTAGAATTTCAAGCCCTACTTACATGCCCCCAGTTGGTAGATCTTGAAGACAAGTGCTTTTCGTATAGTCACAGTAATTTTTGTTATACCAACTACACATTTGAACTAGTTACGAGTGCCACATGTATGTAGCTGTGAAATTTGGTCCATCTACAACAGACATGAAGATGGGCTAAAAGGCTACCATATAAAAAAAGGTTAAAAAAATCCAAGCAATGTAACTCAGTTGTATCATGCCATTTACTGATGCGCATTGGTAAATGACTGACCAATGACTGGCAGCAGATCATCTCTTAAAAGAAACCATGTGACTATCTACATGTTTCTTTTGTCACACATTGCACACTTAAGTACTGTTCGGAATTGCCTTGTCTTTATTCTAACAACAAACTATTTTTTCAGTACACTGATCCCAAGTTATCACCTGTCTCTACAACAATATTCTCCTCCTCCAGAACACACTATTCTTGGAAAGACATACTCCAATTACTGTTTGCTTGGGGAAAAAAAAAGAAATAATCCATTTGTAAATAAGTTTCAGCTGTTCATTGTATAGCCCACTTGTGTTATACAGTTCTACCTGAGCCTACCCCTCGAAGAAACAGAAGGAATCATTGATAGGAGATCTAAAATTGAAGTGTTAGGAAAAGCAAAGTAAGAAATAGGTATTTCAACCTAATATAATGCAGTTTGTGAAAGCAGAGCACGTCTGCTTCATACCTATCCAAAATTAGAACCAGTTTTCCATGCTGCCAGCATCCTCTCCTACAAAGGCGTATCCTGGCTCTTATTTGCTTTGAAAAGCTACCTCTAAAAGACGAAACAGTCAAGGCCCACTGTAAGAAACTTACCTCCAAGAAGTTTTATCAGCAGCCAGTGCAATCAGTAGGATCTAATTATATTTCTGCTATACATATCACTTCAATATACATATGCATTAAAGACATAAATAGCAACAGGAATATCAGGAGCTATATTTAAATAAGAGACAAATGAGGTAGACAAGATCAAGTCAGGCAGTCTAGTGATCAATTGACTAGGGTATGCAGAGAAAGAAATGTGATTAAAAGTCAGGTTTTAGTTCCATTAACTTGCAGTTGGAAAACTGAATAGGTAGCTGTGGCATCTGTTGTAACTATGTACAACTAGAGTCTGGGTATCAAACCTACAAGACTGCCACTTAAAGCTACACAGATCTGTATTATGGATATGTAAACTTAACTACTTCAAGCAAAGTAAAACCACTTTTTTCAAATCTGAATTGTACAGCAGAATTACTGCAGTGAGTACACACTACTATTCAATTTTCATGCAGAACAGTACTGTTAAGAGTTTTTTTTTTTTAAATAAATGAGATAAGGAACAAATACCATTTAAATTCATAACTATGCAAATAAACATCTCAAAAATACATCCTGGGGCGAGTGTTCTTACATTACTATGTAAAGTCTTAAGCTCGCATCTTTAGCCTCCAACGCCTAACTAACTTTTACTTCTCCGTTTCAAGAAATAAGAAGGAAAAAGCACCTCATTGTGCCAAGAAGAAGACCCACTGAACTGCTTCAGAAGTATTCCCCTGCGAACACACAAAATCAACATCAACAAAGCATAGTAACTTGTATTGCTGTGATGAGTATTAAATCAGGACAGTTGTAAATAACTGCTCAAAGTTCAGACCACGGTAATCTCTCATACTCAATACCATCCTTGCTGTTGCATGTCTTGGCTTTTGCAAAAGAACAGGAACAATTTTTACTGCATGGATAAAAGTTCAAAGACACATAATGCTGTGAGCATAACAATACGCTCAAATACTGTAGTGATAAGTATATGTATATCTCACGCATGTATCTAAACTAAGGGTTTAAATTACAATATTCAATGTAACATACAATTACATTATAGCTATTTGAACAAATATTTCAGAACTTTTCAAAATAACCTGCATTCAACACACAGATTATACAATAAGCTATTTTTAATACACGATTTACATGGTGTGATAAAGTATGATATAGAATATATTGTATGGTGGCAGGCACCTTACTGAAAAAAGCATACAGAGGCCAAACTATCAACTCAGTGGTTTACTCACCTCCCAAGCAATGTAACACAAGGCTAAATAGACTACAAAATGCATACTTCATGGAGCTCTAAAAACATGGCAAAGGACTGAAGTGTGAGAGACTCTTAGGAAACAACACATCATCAAGAATAGATGTTGCCTCACAGTCTCAGAATCAAGAAAAAATTGGTTTAAGATCCAATAAACCAAATTAAGTAACATGACAATCCACATTAAGCAAACTAGTAGGACACTTACTCAAAGACCTTCACTAATCACTGTTAGCCTAGTAGTTTTCAGACAGGTACACTTGTCTGAAATCCAAGCTCTTGTTTCTGGCACACTTTCAAGTCAGAGGAAAGACAAAAGCAGAGTATGTGTAGAACTCAGTTTGACAGAGTATCTCAGGAAAGCTGGTTAGAAATAGCCAAGGCAGCAGCTGATTTTAATATTCCTAACCACCATCATCTGTGTCTCCTACTGCAACCACTAACCAAGTGGAAACAAACTACTGGATACCAAACAAAGGCTGTATTAGCTTACAGTACACCTCTCCATGAAGTTAGGAGCCCTTTGGAAGTTCTCAACTTCCAGGAAACTGAACCACAGAAGTCCACGCAGTCAGGATGTTGATGCAGACTTTGAAGAATTATCCACTGTAGAGGCAGAAGAATCTCTATACATTGATAAACCTGAAGAGTACGAAAATAATTACTTCTTTCCTCTCCAAAAGTGGAAAGCTACCTCTCTGCTTTTCACTAGAAGGTTTTCTGTAATTTGGGTGTTCTACCAAGGATATAAAAGTAAACTTTAAAAGACAGAATACTTTAAGTTTAGGCTTCGCACTAACTACAGCAATTTTGCTGGCATGCTTATGAAGCTGAAAGTCTGTTTAAACTGAAATTATCTTTCAATTTGCACATCTGTTAGCATTACTAGTTTCACATCAGTTGTGTTTTAAAGTAGACATTTTGCAAATATATTTGGAAGCATTACACAACTGCAAAACTTTACAATTAAAGCTGAATATACAGTCCAAGATCATTGACATACCGGTCAGAGCAAAGATACATGGAAGAGAATGGTATCATTTGTTAATGGATGAGCTATAAGCCAATTCAGCACCAAGATGGGCAAGATTCACCAGTATAAAGAAAAAAAAAATTAAGTATACTGAAAATTTCACCTCCACCCTGTCTCTCAACACTTCAAAAGTCAAGTCAAGCAACTCTTAGAAAGCATTGGCAATCTATGCTGTTTGAATACAGAAAAGCACACCAGAAGAAGATGGTTTAATCATTATCTTTTTCATCACAGTCCAACAAAACCAGTAGTAGACTGTTCAGGAAAATTTGAGCCATAATCCACAGGTGCCTTATTAACCAGCAATATCAGGACTTACTGGTTTGAGAAAGGGAAAAGTCACACTTCTCGTACTGGCAGAAGCGGATGGGCAAGTGTTTTCGGGATAAGCAGCAGCTTTAACATACATTATACCTATACTGGCAAAATCCTAAAAGCCAGCCCAGTTTTGTTAGCCATCTTCACTTTCCAAGTGGAAAGCTGGAAATGAGTAAGCCATTTGAAAAAAGCATTTGATAAGTGACCACAAATAACACTCTATAAAATTTTGGATAAAGACACAAGAAAAACTGTTTTGATCTAGAAGCTGAAATATTACAAAAACTTTGAAAAATTTAGATTGAAAGCAGTATCACAAGGTCTTCTGATCCAACCTTGTTCTCCAAGTGCAGCTAAATTTGACACTATACCATTCATTACAGTCTCTGTCAGTCACAAGCATGATACACACTGTTTAAATTACACACACATACTCACATCACTATTGTACTTCCAGTGTTCCACTTGAGTATCACCAAGCTCCTTTACACTTGTGAGAATTCGAAGAACAGGTGATGAGCTGGAGGAATACCTTGCAGACTGAGTGCAAGTTCTGAACAACCCAAACCAAACTAACCAAAAAGATCCACATACCACAACCCTGCGTAGGACTTTTTTTACTGTTGAGAACATCTATCATAGAGCATCAGTATTTCTAGAGAACTTAAATCTTCCGCAGACAAAGTCAACCAAATATTGTCCTATTTATTAAATGAAATTATTAGTAAAAGAGATCTTAAGAGCAAGGAGTAAGGTGCCACATTCTTTTCAAGTAAGACATTGGCTGTTTCCTTCTTGCACCAATTCAAGAATACTATTTTTTCCCCCTCCAGCCTTTCTAGTCACACATGGTTACAACACACTAGATACACCATGTGGAGTTTATACCAACAAAACAGGAACACTCATAGACCTCAAGTTTCAAGAAGTGCTAAATGTAAATTATTTTTAAAATCTAACAGATGTTCCGTGGACAGAGACAACATAAACAAGTGAATGGATGCCACGGTTCATTATCTATCCTTATTCTTCTGCATAGAAAGTTCCATGCATAATAAATGGAGAAAACTGTAGAACTCAAGAGTTGCCAAGAAAGAATGCTGGAACTGGAAACTGCCACTAGGATTATACAAATTTGAAGCCGTCTGCAAGAGCTTGTTTTCATCATATAGTTCATGTGCACCTTGCTGCAGGAAGTCCTCCCTTATCTTCCACAACCAAACCCCAATTAGGATATCATTTCAAACACCTGTCTACTAGCACCACATTGGGCATATTCTGGATATCTAAGGCTTTTAGGTCACAAAATAACTTTTTGCTTTCCCTTTCCCCCTCAAGAGCTATTATGTTGACACACAAGTCAGAAGGGAAACAGCTTAGAGAAAAAGACAATAGGAAGACACACGTGTCTATCACATTTAAGACTAGAAGGCAAATTTTAGTGAAACGATAAAGCAATAGAGTCTAAGTCCTGCACAACAACAGAATATAAATTTAAACCCCCTCCTACCCTTAATCTTTGGGAAAGGGAAAAAAAAAAAAAAGAAAAAAAAAATGGGAATTGTAGAAATAATTATCCTAGAAGAGCAAACTAAAATCAGGACTTCTTAATCCTATATTTTTGGGTTTACAAATGCTACGTTCATAAATTATTTCCATACTGTTTACTTCCCCCAGGTGCAGAGCAAGATTTACACTAATTCTGAGCCAGCAGGTGGCATTAACATCTCAAAGACCCTAAGCAGTGTTACTCAGACTGTTGGAGACAGGCAAGCTTACCAGCAATATTTGAGCCCTGTACCTAAGGAGTAGTTTTCAATGGCAGTTTGTACAATGGAATGGGAAGTCAACTACATGCATGAAGCATTCCATTATCCACCCTAACAATGAAAGACAGGATTGCCTTTCTCCTGCCTGCCTGATGCTTGGCTGCAATTCCTGTCACTCCTATCAGGATGACACCATCAGGTATACACTGCTGAACTCGTATCAGAATCTTACCCTAGCACACAATAAAGCACTTAAAAGGTAATGAAAATAGTAGTAATAAAGTTTAATAGTAAAATCAATTTTTTTATTTGTGCAATAAGCCTTTATAAAAACAAAAGTGGAAATATGTCCCTCTAAATGATTTACTGCATAAGAAATGGATCGGAAACTCAGCAGATGTGGGTTCCTATTTTCCACTGATTTTCAAAACTTCCTGTGCAGTTGCAGAAACATACACAAGACTACCATCAGTATAGGAAGAGAAAATACTTCCTTACTTCAAATAAATGTAGGAATAAAGTCCATTGAACACCAATGTGCTTGTGTTCTTGTGCTATAAATTCCTAAATGAACATCCTATTTATAGCGTAGAGGAGAGGAAGATGAATCCACACCTTTAATACAAACACCAATGACTTCAAATCTAAGTCCATAAGAATAAAATGCAAAGTCTGTGAAAACACACTCCCAAAAAACCTTTTAAAATCAGAAATATATGGGGACTTTCTTGCTTTGTTTTCCCCTTGAAGTCCAAGTAATGCAGAACAAGACTTGAGAAGGCTAAAAAAAAAAAAAAAAAAAGAAAAAAAAAGAAAAAAGTCTAGTGGACAAGTTTTAAAACAATCATTAAAACTTACTCTTCTTAGTACTGTATGGAAGAACACCTTCACTGTCCTGGATGGGAAAGCGAAAATTAAGATCCAAAGAGAACTAGGAATTCCAGTATACAATTCCCAGTATACAATGAAAACACAATTACCAGCACAGTGACCAGCCACTTTCTGAAGCTACTGAGCCAGTAAATTCTAATACAATGTTTCACTTTTACTTAATAAGAACAGGCAGTTTTAAGATACAAACTTTCCTAATGCACAAGAGAGCAGTAAGACTATTCCCATGCACTTGAGTGAGCTAGTGAAGGGAGTTTGCCTTTTTATTTCTTTGGTCCAGTGGAAAAAACAGTTATAAGAATTCCGGGCCCTGCCACAGATGCAGAAGGAAGTTCATGAAAAACTTTTAATGTTCTACAAGTTCACATGCTGCTACACAAAACTAAAGACAGAAAAGCTAACACCTAAACTGTACTATCACTCAGTCACTTATCACCGAAGTTATAAAGTCTAGAATAAAATTTGTATCTTGAGTACTCATTTAAATCTTAGGACCACCTGTTTTCTGATAGTGCTTCGGATTTCTTACAGGTAGCAAGCTCTTGATTTATTTCTAGAGTTTGCATACCACTTCATTTACTGCCCTAGGACACCTGAACAGAGATTTCTATTCATCTACATGTATTTACCTGTCACCAGGCAAATACTGCGGACCCTATGTCTTGAAATTCAATTCTTCTTGTCCACGCAGTATGAAGAGCTTGGCTTCTTGAATTTAAATTTCACCTCTTGGATTCCTAAGCCATAATCGCCTCTGAAAGAGGTCACAGATCATATGAATGGAGAGAAAGGAGGAAATACAAAGGAGAATCTGTGATTAACAGCACAAGCCTTCATGTATCACTCTTCCAGTTGTTACAGTGAAGACTTGCTCCAGGGCCTGTCAGGGGCATTGAGATGCATGCTTCCACTGAAGCCCCAAAGCAAAAGACCACAGTCTGCCTGCTACAAATGACCTTCACAGTAAAGGGGATGTGCACTGAAGATCCTCTTCTCATGCAGAAGAAAACCTCGAGCAAATGAGATGGTTGTGGCCAATGCATATTTAGTAAGATATGATGTCTTTCAGAAGTAAGGGAGAAGCTGGTATTTTCCTTCTTCATACATACAGACCCATAGAAGCACACAAGCATGCACTCTGTTGCTCTGCTAACCAGAGCGACAATGTAATGTGCTGATATAGCTTCAAACCTACAAAAGAAGAGGTGTAAAGCAGCATTACAACTTCAGCTGTGATGCCTTCTAGCCTGCTCTGAGACATTTCAGATTTTACACTAGAAGCGAGTACAGCTTGCAGATCACATTTTAGTACTTCGCTTCAAAAGACAAACTGGTAACAGCATTGCAAACCACAGTTACTGACAAATTTAAAAATTTCCTCCCATAACTTTATCCAGAATGTGGGTTTCAGAAAAGGATGTTTCAAAAATCAAGAAGTGAGGTCCAGGACAAGTGCGAACCCTAATACCTTTCTTTTTAGAGAGCACTGACAATATCGATATCACAGCAAGCTATTAAACAGCCACTAGTAATGTAAAAGAGTGGTAAAAGGTATATGACCATACACAGAGCTTAAATTTTCTGGGGAAAAAAAAAACCAAACCAAACCAAACCAAAAAAAAAAAAAAAAAAAAAAACCAACAAAAACAAAAAACCACACAGCAAAGCACTGCATTTTTTACATACTAGTTATTTTAAATAATAACTTTGGTCAGATTTCACTTAGTTAAATATATCCCTTATGTCTAGAAACAAACACTAAAGCAGAAAGGTATTTTCACCTGTAAATAGTTAGATTAGTTATAAGATATACAGTGTCAATGATGACTTCTGGCCTCCCAAGAACTCCTTCCTCTATGAAGACAATGAAAAAAAGCAACCCCTAAATCTCAGTCTGACAAGGCTTTAGGTTATTTCGCGATAAATAACAGCCCCCCCCCCCCAGGGTATTTAAGAACCTTTTAAACTCTACCTTATTCATAGCATACAAGGGGCAATCAGTACTAATAACTGTGCTTCAGGGCTGTAATAGCCTGGCTTGAAAACCATTATTCTGAAAAACAGTATGTACTGAAAAATAAGGTTACCAAGGCAATACAAGGCAAGAGTCAATCAGACCTCTAGGTCTTTACGGTTGTAGAAAGGCTGGAATAGAAGCCACCATCTGTAGCTCATGTCCTCTTTCCCTGGCAGACGATGCTGCAGGCCAGACGTTAAATGCAACCCAGTCACTCAGTCAAAAGGAAGCGACCATGTGCTCGCCCCTCTCCCAGCTCTCCCTTCTCCCATTCCCACTCGGGACTACTTTTCTCAAGGACAGCACGGTGAGGCGGGTACCAGCCGGATACCGCTCGCTCCCCGGCAGGGCCTGCTCCCCATTCCGCGCCTTAAGGCCAGAGGCGGGCGGGGAGCGGGAAGGAACGAGAACCTGCCTGCCCCGCCGCGCTCCCTCCGCGCTCTGCTAGAAGGGTCGAAGAGGATACCCGTGGGCTGCTGTCTCCGTTCCCCAGGGAGGACGCGGGGGCAGGAGCCGCTGTGCTCCCAGGCGGACCTGGATGGAAAGGGAGAGCGGGCGGCTGCCATCGTGCCCCTGGGCCCCTACCCAGGCCCCTACCGCAGCGGAGCGAGCCCACGCGGGCCTCGGGAGAGGGCCCCCTCCCTGGGCAGAAAAGGTGCAGAGCAGCACGGTCAGGCAGCCCCAAGCTCGCTCGCTGCCCCCGTCGGTGGGTGGGGGGTCAGGACAGCTCCCCAGTGAGCTCTCACCTTTTAGAGAGGTCCATGAGGACCCCGGAAAAAAGCTTCTCTCCCAGCCGGAACGAGACTACCAGGGCGTCCTCGATGATATGATCCAGCGTGACCCGCACCTCGGAGCCAGGCAGCAGCGGAGCCTCCGCCTCCCCTCCGGCCGGAGCCACGGACACCGGGGACTTGGGCTCGACAGCGGCGGCATCAGCAGCATCCGGCTCCTCCTCCTCCGGCCGGGACGGCTCCTCCCCGGGCTCCGGCTCCGCGGAGCCCCCAGTAGCCGGCGGGCAGGGCTGCGGCTCCTCCTCGGGAAGTTCGGGGTGCCCAGCAGGCGGCGGGCAGGGCTGAGGCTCCTCCTCGGACTCCGGGCTCGGCGCTCCCCGGTGCTCGGCCTGGGGCGAGTCCACCTCTGGGGTGGAGGGCGGCAGCTTCTCCGTCCTCTCAGCTTCCGGCTCCCGAGTCCCGGCCGGGCTCCGGGCTCGCTGCACAGGCGGCGGCTCCTCGGCCTCGCCGGGAGCAACCTTTCCCCCGTCGGCCTCCTCCCCATCAGGCACCACCGACTCCACGGCCTCAGTGACGGCAGGGAGAGGGTCCGCGCCGGCCTCACTGCCCGGGATTGGCTCCATCTCAGGCTCAGCTTCTCCGGCTCCCCCATCGCCCGGCACCGCTGCAGTTGCTGCCGCCTCCGCAGCCATGGCCGCCATTTTCTCTGCTGCTTCACCGCCGCCTCCCTCCAGCAGCGGGATCGATAACCACGGCCTTCCCCACCCGCCTGGGAGGGAGAGCCCACCCCTAGTCTCGCATCCGGCAGCTTATTGGCGGGCGCGGTGCGATTCTCTACTTCTATTGGAGAACGGAGCAGTCCGTTAAGTCCAACGCAAACTTGTGGTTGGCCAGCGGGGTCTTCATTCAATGAAGAGTCGGGAAGAGGAAGAAGGGGCGGGGCTTGGTGCCTTACAGGCTGTTACAGATTAGAGGGCTTGGGCCCCTATGGCTGTTCCGCCGCCTCATTGGCGGCAGGAGGAGACGCTCCCGCGGGAGGCTGATCATTGGCGGAGCACAACGTCCGTCACGGGGGAGGCGCGGATCCGGAGCCGCCCGGTGGCCAGCGGTGAACGCTGCGGGCCGGCTGCCGGGAGAGGGCGTGAGGGAAGGTGATGAGGGCGGGAGGGCAGACCCGGCGGTTAGCTGGCCGAGGCGCGGCAGCCTCGCGGGGGAGAGGCCGCGCCCGCACCTCACCTATGCGGTGTGCCGTGTGGCGAGCGGGACGTGCTGCTAGTCTGTGGTGTTGCCTGCCCCCGTACTGAGGGGGCGAGCAGGTCCTGCTCTGAGGGGCTTGGAGGGGGCGAGTGAAAACCTGTGGTGAGCGGGGGGTGGCTGGGGAGAGGAGAAAATGTGCGGAAGGCGGAGGGTAAATAGACGCATTACGAAGTTAAGTAGCAGGAATTAGGTACATCAGGTGCCGGTGAAAAGCCCAGTGTTGAAAATTGGGTAAAAAGTCTCAACGTTTCCCCCCAAGGTGTTCGCTATCAGTGATTTTTCTTGTGGGATCAGTAGTGAGCATCCTGTCCCTCCTTCCTCTGCCCCCATCTTCTCCCCACAGGTAGAAAATCTTGTATTTCCTAAAAAAAAAAAAAAAAAATAAATAAATTAAAACTATTTCTTCTGTTGCATGATTTTACATTTTGGGATGACAAGTCCTTTGTAGAAAGGACCAATTTGTTAGGAGGAGGGAAGGGTGAAAGAAAAGTGGGAGCAGCTGGAAACAAAAAACCAAGTGCTCTAATGGCACGAATTGTTTTACTTTTCCTAGTGCTATTACAAGAGATTTATTGTTTAGCAACAAGTGAAATTTTCTGAAAAGTAATAATTCTGTGAGATTTTGTTTAAAGTACTCCTTTTCTTTCATGATAGTGACTTTTATTGGCAGACTTCAAAGTTGCTACCAACCATGTGCAAACAGCTATACCTCGGCTTGTCAAGTAAAAAAAAAACTTTATAAACAATGGGCATGAAGAGCTACCAAATTTTTTGCAAGAAGTATTAAGGGAAAAAAAAAAATCAGATTTAAGGCTTTGTATTACACTCTCTTTTCTTTGTAAGAAAAGTGAGTTACGTTTAGTTAAAGGAGTACAGTAATGCAAAGAATTGTTTTGGTAATAATAAATGAGGACATGGAATAATGTTCTGTAACAGCAGAAAAGGTTTGTACAATCGTATGCAAGTAAAATGATTGTATAAGCTGATAGTGATAGGATTTTAATAAGTAAAAAAGGCAATTACTAACTTTGCTGTTGTCCTGATCATAGTTTGACTTGTGTAATAGACCTAAAGACTCTTCATTTTGTATCTGCTAGTGGTTTACATCGTGAACATAATGTTTTTTGTCATTGGTGGTGTAAAGCTTGTAAGCAACATATAGGAACATCATCAAGAATAGCTAGACACATTTTTGGGGACAAATGCATTAGAAACATAGTTCACAGAATTTGCTAAAGATAAAACTGCTTAATAAATTTTTATGTTTTACCACCATATCCATTAAATACTTTGGTAGTGTGGGTGGGTAAAATAGAATGTGTTTATTGGGGAAAGGAGTAGTAGATACTGAGTTACAAATTTCTTTTTTTTTCCAACCATTTTTGCAGCTTTGTCAGTCTGTCTCACAGAGAAACAGCAGATGGATTTAGCATATGATCTGTGGCTGCTTGAAAGAAACCAGAGTTGGTAAGTTTTCCAAAACTACCTACCATATTATTACTTCCTAAATAATTTTGGTGCAGTTTCATTAGACCATTTTTGTAAACGATCTCTATTACATATCCTGAGGCTATAA
The DNA here is from genome assembly GCA_032466535.1 of Forpus xanthops. Taxonomy (NCBI): domain Eukaryota; kingdom Metazoa; phylum Chordata; class Aves; order Psittaciformes; family Psittacidae; genus Forpus; species Forpus xanthops. The sequence goes on along the minus strand of JASSUY010009438.1, from coordinate 9,893 downwards.
TGCTTTGGAAATGGCAACTCTTTAGGCACCCCTAAGGCTGAATATATTCTTTGCTGGAATTCTGAAGAATAATGAGCTTTGTGTTACCTTCATTTCAGAGCTATCCCTGAGCAAGGCCTTCAGTTTTAATTCAGATCTGAGATGTCTGTGTTTTCTGTATGTTCTGAGAAGTAGAACGCCGTAGTGGCTCTGGAAGGTTCAGAGGAGTTGCAAATGGTTCATAAAGAATTCTCATCTTGAAGCAGCATGGTATAAAAGAAATAGTTGCTGTTCTTTCCTCACATTTTTTTGTTGTTGTTCTGTGCAATTATGACACGTGTGACAAGTAAAAAATTATTGTTTCCCAGAAACTTCTTACCTTATGAGTTCTAGAACAGATTAAAGAAACACATTAGTGAGGATAGTTCATACGTAACACTAGAACTGTTTTTATGTTGCTCTCCTACGCAAAGAACCTCACTGTGTTTGGAGGTATTCCAACTGTCTTTCAACAGACCAAACCACACTGCGTGCACAGGACTGTTCTGCCCATTAGAGGTATGGTCATGATTTAGGGAAAACTCAGGAGCAAACCCACCAACAAAGTTTTCTAGTTGACAAGCTGGTATTCTTTACTGCAGCCCCAGGAGACACGGGGGATAGCTCCTCCTAACGTGCATCACCTATTGCTGCACAAGCCGTCTTTATATAGTCGCTTGGGCATGCATACATATTCATGAGGCTACACATAAATTACATAATTTTCCAGAAAGTTTCCCTCATACATAAAAAATGTGGTAGTGGTGGTCTTTGAGAGTCGTTTACTTCTTCTAACAATCTTCATAACTGCTGACAGTCTTTGAAGCACCAGCTTAATTAACATTACAACCATCCCGTCCTTCTATTTAACAGTTAGTTTAACTGCTCCCATCCTGGACATCTGCTAGTCCGGGATACTCCCCAGTAGATGTCTACACCAGTTTAATGGGTTCATTAGCATAGCAATCATCCTGTCCCTCCACCCATCAGCCAGTTTAACTGTGCCCATCCTGGCTATCTGCTAGTCCCAGACACTCCCTATCCCCAGGTCCTGTTTTTCTATTGTTTTTCCCCACTCTTTTTTTGTACTAAGGTCCTGAGGACCCAAAACTATGTCAATTACCTTCAAGCACCAGTTATTTTCCATTACAAAGGCACCGAACCCAGCCTTATTCAGAACTCATTACATTTGATGCCTCCTTGTCTCAGTCATCTGCTCAAATGCTGTTTTCCTTATTACTGTCTTACACTAGTAATCTATTTGTTCATCCCAGTACTAATATTTTGAGGCATAGGTATAACATTAGCTGGAAGAGCTGGCAGGGTCAGAGATCTGTATTGTCATGTATTCTAATTTTTTGCAGTTATTATGTTTTACTCGGAAGATGTGGTAGTGTATTTCAGAAGCTTACAAACTCTTGCAATCAAACAGAAGTTTGCAGAAGCAAAGTTGCCAGATAGCTTTCCCCCAAGGGAGACCAGAACTGTCATGCCTTTTATATAAACCAGCATGACTCATGTAGATACTTTGTAAGGTTGGTGATTTTAATTGTGCTGGCTGCTCAGTCCAGTTAGCCACAGTTCATTTCTCTGGTGCTGCTGTGCCATGGTGTAGATAATGGTAGTAAATTCTGAACCTACAAGAAATTACCATCTAATACAAAAAGGGTCTGCTCAGCCATTGAGCTTATGGGACATTACAATCCAATAGCTCAGCCCAGCAGGCTTTTTGTTATGTTAAGTTCATACTTAGGTAGAGGGTAGGCATAAAATGGACGATTTCAACTTGACAAAACTTCTCCCAGGTTAGTGCTCGCTGAAATCTACCTTGCTTTTCAGCAGGTGTTGCTTATGGAAGTCTGTTAAGTTGCTAACTAACATCTTTTACATCTGATGGAATCCCTGGCAATCCCTATCAGCATAGGAAACAAATCTGAGTCTATTGCTTCTTAACATTCTCAATTGTTTCATTGAGACAACAGAAGAGATTGTGTGCTTGACTAAAGCAATTTAAACTACTGGGGGTGGAGCATCTTAAAATAGAATGTAAACAGCTCTTTTGTAGTTCCATTTGAATCTTGAAAGGTGCTGTATGTGGTTTTTAAAAAAGGTAAATAGGGATATTTATATACTACTCTAATGGCCAACAGAAATGTAGTACCATAGGTACTACTTTCATAAATGAAAAGTATGCTAACAAAAGGCATGTAGCTGCAGGATGAGACTATTAAGTTAAACAAAAACGCATTAGCTATATAATCTTTTTCTTTTTTCATCCCAAATTCCTTTCATGACCATTTAATTTCTGTTTATTTTAAGTACAGCCTGTAATCTCTTTAGGATAGGGTTTGTTTTTCTGTGGCTGGTTTGTATAGTGATTGACATAGTTGGGGCCTTGTTTCTATCCTGGAAGCTTTAGAAACTGCCAAAATAAAGTGAATGAAGTTAATGAAAGAAATTGTACTAACCCATTTACTGTAGATTAAAACAAGTCTCCATGTGTTCAGCAAGTGGCAGAAAGGACAGAAGTAGAAATAAGAAACTGGATTTGAGAGAGGAACTGGTACAATTGGAGTGAACAAAATTATTAACCTGGAGGCAGGAAAAATGAAAAGCTCTATGAAGGTGTATTAACAGCATATTGACAGATTGGGTAGCTGAAGAAGTTGTAGGAAGTTTGGGCTGAGTGAGTGAATGATGTGATGTGATTGCATGCCTGTAAGAGCAGACGTGATTGTTATCTATGTGTCTGGGTATAGATGAGTGAAAGAATTGTTTCTGTGTGTAAGCTGGGATGCAGTAAGGATTGGATCTGGCAGACTTGACTGCATCTCAGTATTTGTGATACTGATTTGTTCAGTCATGACCAAAACGTATTATTGCATTGACTTAACTATGAGTGGAAGATTTTGATGTCTGTAAATAGTCATGGTTTATATGTGTGCTTCAGTTAATTAGTGCATTGGGTTAGGGTGTGTAACACTGAAGATGATGTATAATCGTAACATCATTCTCTGGGCACCAAGTTCTATAGAAGAGTATTACCATGAAGGAGCCAACACAAAATGCAAGATTGTAATGGAGCAATATACATAAATGGAGTGTGATCAGGGTTGCAGAGAAGCCAATGTGTGTGATTGCAGCATAGCTACAAATAGCTTCCTTGGAGCTGATTTAGCTCCCAATAACAGAAACTATGATAGCAGTCCTCAGAGCAGGCTGCACCCTGGTAATTGCTTAGCAGTTGGAATTTGTGGTGTTACTGATATCCAAGCTAGCTGAATATCTGAGTTCACTACGCCTGTTCATGCTGCGACCGGTCTGTCTGAGAATAGGCATATGAAAGCTATAAAATAGTTTGTGGATTTAAAGGGAGTGCTTATAGTGTCTTGGTAAGGCTGTAGATACTTTGCCTAATATGTAGACCAGGGTATAAGAATTTTAGAATTGATGTTTACAATCTGAAGTTCTGACAACCTCGCTTTAACTTTGTAACTCGTAACATAAAAGATATTGTATATACATCAAATAGCTCCAGTCTTTACTGGGTCTTCAGCAACAACACCAAGAAATAGCGTGCTACAGGAAGCATCCTGCTTTTCTGCCTCTATCATTCAGGATCATAGTGGCAATAGCTCACTGAGTAATCTGCTTCTGTGACCCCTAGGAGAAGCAAAGTCTCACAAAAACCTCAGGGTTTTATGCTGTGTTAATAAATCCATTGTAATGTTATTCAGTGTTTGATCTGCTATTGTTGTGACATTTTCAAGGCCTTCCTATTTAAAAAGAAAGTGTAACCAACAAAAGGCAATGTATGTAAACAATGCAGAAGTATAAGCAAGCAATCAGATCGGATCTTGAATGTGCTGCAAACTCACTGCTTCTGTAATGTTAGGAAAGCAATGCTTTTAAAACAATTGTTAATTACATTTAAGCTATTTTGAAACTTCATTATTGATTTATTATAGAAAATTGATATGGAAGTCAAAAATAAAAATTCCTTCCTGAAATGTTTGGTAACTGATTTTTGAAGCCACATGAATGTAGAACTCATTTGTTAGGTTTATAGATGATCATTAAAGGATTTGTAAAATCTCACTGCATGCACATGTGCCCCAGAATGGAGAATTGTCTTAAATCAATCTCCAATAGCTGGGGGTGCTTAAAGAAAATTTGCAGCTATAAGTGAGCCCTTGGGGTGAAGCAGTGACATTAGCTCACTGCTGACATTTCTCGGACTTTATCATTTTAAAGAAATTTGAGTCTAGAACTTCTTCTTATCTGATTTATCTTTTCTTCTGAAATGTGTGCATCTGTAGGTACTGCTGGTATCTACAATATATCTCCATATATTTTTCCATTCAGATAAAATAAAATTACTTTGAAGATGCACAATTGCTAATATTATTATTGTTTCATAAAGTTATCATGCACTGAAACCTAAGTTTATAGTGTCCCTTATACATTAATCATTGTTATTAAATGATGAACTTACTGATTATAACTGCTTTTTTGTAGGTAAAGTGCCAGTCCTTTTCTCACATGTATATGCTAGTTCTCTTCACAATTACTTATTTTCATTACTAAATGTTAAGGGGGTGTTAAATGAATTTGTTCATTTATATATTACATTTTGTAGTACCCAGCTAGAACAATCTATTTTATTGAGTCTTGGAGACTCAGTAAACAAAAATTAAGCTAAAATGTAACTTTCTTACTGGAACTGTGAACCTGGCTGACAGCTGGGCTGATGGTCTTTTCATCAAGCATGGCAGGCAGGGCAAGTACTCTATCCCTCTGTTGTGACAGACCAAGTGGTTAACATGGGCTTAAATTACTCAGGAAGTTCATTTTCAGTGTGGTTTAGGTACAGAAGAAGATACTCACATGGCCGAATTTAAGTGCCTAGATTAAACGGACAGTTTAGGAGCTCTTTTAGTAAAGAAAGGAATCACTGTCAGGACAGTGTTTCAGAAAGGGATGCTAAGCTAACTCTGAAGTGACCTATCCTTTTGACTATTCAGAAACTTAAGATTCACAGTTTAAACATTGAAATTGTGATTATCACCTGTACTGCCATATTCTCAAGATGTAAGAACAGTTCTACATATGTTAACAAGTGTCTCTTTGGGCAGTGAGTGACCATTCTATTCAGGGATCCAGTTTTATTTTGTCTTGTTTTTGATGCTAAGGCTAAGCATATTTCGAAAACATAAAGGCCTTGGGCTCTGAATAACTTCATAGCTAAAAAAATATTTATGTTTTCAGGGCTTATATGAAACATAATTCAATTTCTGACTATTCAGGAATAAAACTGCTTACATTGTTTTAAGCAGGCTTGAGTATTACTTATGGAAGTGTTCTATAAGTAATGATTTTATATGATTTTTGATAAATTTTCCCTGATGGTTTTAGGAAATTTTAATTTTCCAGCTTTAAAATAATGTGTTCTGCGTTCTCTGTGCTTTGCAAAAAGCAGAACTTTAGCTAGTGTATTGTTTTGGGTAGCCCTTAGTGCCAGATCAGCACACCTGGGGACTATGTTACTGAATTTAAGATCTAGGGAAATTGAAAATTGGTTTCCTTCAGATTTTATTCTTTTTCTTCCTGTGTAAGATTTGTACTGAACAGAAAACATTTTCAGTAGGACATAACTACCACTTTGTTATTCTTTCTTGGGTAATCTGAGTATTGAAGAAGTTTTCTTTTGTCGTATGACTGAACTGAGGTGGGAATAAAAAGCACTTTCATAAGCAAGTTGGAAAGTAGATTCAGAGTTTTACCCCTTTTGATTTCCAGTTGTTCTTTCTTTCTTTTTTTTTTTTTTTTTATAAAGCCCACATAGTACCTAATTCATCTGGGACTTGTAAACTTCATATAATTAAGTAACAGTGCTTTTAACACATTGCCTAGTGTGTAACTCAAAAAACTGCAGCAGCTGCTATGAATCCACTCCAAGGAAGACACAGAACACTTTCAAACACTGTTTCTCTCTTCTACAAGAAAGAGGCCTTCTAGAAGTCCTCACAAGGGGGTATATTTTACTGCTGTCTAAGGTGTTATTTATTTTGTGGCACAGAAGGACTAAGACTCCAACATCTTGTGCAGTGGCTCAGCTGACTGCTTTCAATCTCTTAAGCTGCTGGAAGTTGTTTGTGTTTGATCATAACTGTTCTAAAATGTTTTTATTTGGAAGGACCAAATTGTACAAAGTGAAAGTGCTGTTGAAAAGTTTCTCAGGATTTTCCCTGACATTCCTAAATCTTTCCCCAGAATAATTTTTGGTGTCTGACACATGCATTGCTATGTACAGTGTTACGGAGTTAGAGTAAAATATGTGAACATTTACCCTTAAGTTGTATACAGTATGCTTGTTTGCTGAGTGAAATAGGATGCACCTTCCTTTGAAGATGAGTGTTGAGGTTTTTTTGTATATGAAAAAGCACATGAATAAGTCCTCTAATTATTTCCTCTTCATAAATGTTAGTGCATTGGGTATGCAGCAGATAAGAAACATGTTATGTCCCTCTGTTAAAGCACTGACATGAAAATACAAAATATATTCTAATGTGTGATGGATGAGCACATCCTTTCTTCAGGGTAGGAATTAAACCCATTTGCTAGAATGTCTTTATAGGCATTTAGGGCCTTTGAAAACAGACTTTAAATCAGTTGGTAAAAATCCTTCATGTCCAAAACAGATGCTAATTTTGAAAATTTGTAATTGTTTTTTTTTCCATAGTCATATGGCAAATCCTTGACAGAGGTGTAAACACCATGGTGCTCATACAGCTGCTGGAGGCAGGAACACCTCTCTTAAATCCATGTCTTCAGTTGGTGTCTGCTGAGCATCAAAGACCTAATTTGTTTCTGGCAGTTAAGTGGAATCCTGTGATGCACTTGTGTATGAATGTCATGAACTTTGTTAGCTTTTGTTTTGCATGGAAGTGTACAACTCAAGCAGGCAGTAGCATTGTTCTTTTCCCCAGTAATATATGGCACCTGCCCCTTGAGCTTAAGCGCTGCTCCACAAATGCGTCTCACTTCAGTTTAGCACAAGCTACCAAACAGGAATACAGAGATGGAAGCTTTTTTCAGGGCAGTGTATTGCTGAGGTTGTTTGGGGTTTTTTTGTTTGTTCATTTGGCTTGGTTTGGAGGTTTAGGTAGGGGTTTTTGGTTGGTTCGTTTCATTTGTATTTTTTTAATTTTCCTTCAGATTAAAGTACTTTCCAAAATGCAAATTGCAAGGCACACAGAGGTCTCTTTGTGTGTTGATAAAGAGCGCAAAACAGTTGGGCCCAACTCTGGTTGTTACCTTTACCTGCCACTATGGTGCAAATAACTATGCAGCTTTTCCTCCAGTATTAGAAGACTCTGTCACCCATGAGTGTGTTGGATTTTGTTCTCCAGACCATACTTTAACTGCAGTTTTGTTCCTATCCTGATCCCTACCTGCTTCCCAAGCAAAAAAATACCTGTCTCAAATTAATGAGTATGATGTTCAAGCTGGCTTGGTGTAGGCTGTGGGTTGAAACTTATATGCTACTGACATGCCTGTAATACATTGGTGACATGGGATATGCAATTTATCTCACTTGTCAGCATTTGGAAATATCAGTGGAGCTACAATAAATTTGAAGGTCTAAACTCAAGTATAGGTAAGTTAGCATGGTAATTAATTTAGTATTTCTCATAGAAGTGTTCTGAGAAAATTACATGTCTCTTTAGTCTTAAATAGTATGTCAAAGCAACTCTTTTGTCCTTGGTTGTGGAAACACTATTTTTTTTCTGAGGTTATTCTTTCTACATGTGTAGACAAACTCTGTCGACCCCAAGATCAAGAGAATTTACAACCGTTGAGGTGTGGCTTCTCCCAACCTGTGGTCCCTGGGGATAAATCTTATGCCAAATAGAAATAACAAGAATGGTAAAATACTGATCGTAATTACTTACGGAAGTGGCAGTCCTACATAGCCTATTCTCATTTAGGTTTTTGTGCTGACAGAGCTTAAGAAGATAGGACAATAGAGGAAATGGAATTGACTAATAATCATTTGGAGCCATTGTACTTCCCAAGCTAAAGAAAGCAGTTGCCAACACATCTCTTATACTGTGTCCTTCTCTGTCACTTATTTGTAGCCTCAGCTTTGCTGGCTGTGAAATATGGACAATAACTTTTCATTCACCCAAGTGTAATGTCATTTACCAATAATGAATGTTTAAAAACAACTTGAGGATGAAAAATACTGTGTAAATGCTGAATGTTATCCTTGACAAAAGTCACAGTGACAAGATAATTAGCCTTTCAGATGCATCTAGTTATTCCATAAATTAAAGATAAATTTTTCTCCTTAAGAGTTATTAACACTTTCAGCTTCCTTACTAACTGGTTTGCATACCAATTGAATGTATGGAAGGCAAATGTGTTTTCCAGCCAGGCATTGCCTTATGTGCTACAATTCTATATGGATTGGCTACACATCAGAGCTAAGCACTGCAGTAAGGTCAACAAAACAGAGCAAGTTAATACTAGGAGATTCTAGACAGATTTCGAAAGCATGCTTACAGTTGGCAGTCCCTCTTCAAGTCACCTTGAATTCATGGTTTACCTGAATAAGAACAAGTAACTTCTGTCTCACATCCTTCTCTTGATTATCTAGTATGTTTTGTAATTGGATCTTCCTTTCAATTTGCTGTCTACTGACCATCTGATGTTTTGAGACTCATAAAAAGGAGGCATTGTGGAGCGCAGGATTCTGCACTGTTCTTTCTGCCTCTTGTGTTACAGTTTTGAAACTGTTCAAAGGAGAGAGATTTGGCATAAATGACAATATACACAAGTTTTTCAAGCTTTTCCCCCTCACTTCAAAAGGCCGAACAAAAGTATTGAAAGCATAGCCATGCCATCCAGTTAAGCTCTCAGCTTAAAAACCAAAATAACAATTAAAAAAACAACCCCCAACCAAAACAGCACAACAAAACACACTAACAAAAATGCCCCAGCTGGTGCTAAGGTCTGCAGTTCTCATGGGGGTGTGGGGAGCCACTCTGACCTGGAATCTTCCCATACTATGTAATCACATCAATATAAAGATATTCCATGTGAGTTTAATTTCTAATTCCACTGACTTTTAAATCTAATTACACTGAGGATGAATTCGTCTCTTACAGTATCTGCAAACACACACACACAAAAGAACTAACAACAGTTTTAGAGGTCAAGGCCCTTTTGTGTATGCTAGTGTCTCTGTGCCTTATGTGTACATTTCATCTCTTTACCAGATGCTCTGCTCTCTTACTAAAATTACAATGAAAACTTGCAGTTAGCAATTTTTAATGCCAGTTTATTTGGTGGGGTTTTCTTTTGTTGGTTGTTTTTTTTTTTTCCTGCTGGGTTTGGTTGGGGTTTTTCTTGTACCATTTTGCCAGAGGGTTGGTTCTCATTCCTACTTTGTCTGTTTCTTTTCTCTTTCAGTCTTTCCACAGAGTTCCCTTTTATCCACCTTCTTACTTCCCCAGGCCCCATCTGACGTGCACAGTTTACCAAGTCAAGAAATTCTGTCATCACAGACAAGCATTTTCAGCTCTTCTGATCTTGAAAATGTAGCTCGGATTGTGTGTGTCCCTGTCTCCTCTTTGTGTTTTTTCATTCTTGATAAAAATAATGAATGGTCACAAATGTTTAATAATAATCATAGAATCATAGAATAGTTAGCGTTGGAAAGGACCAACCCCCTGCCATGGGCAGGGACACCTCCCACTGAACCATTCCATCCAAGGCTCTGTCCAACCTAGCCTTGAACACTGCCAGCGATGGAGCATTCACAACTTCCCTGGGCAACCTATTCCAGTGCCTCACCACCCTTACAGGAA
>JASSUY010009437.1:0-47661 GCA_032466535.1 Forpus xanthops | reverse complement strand
CATTCTAAGCCATAACTATAAACACTGGTGTTATCAGCACTGTTCCCAAGCCGAAAATCCAAAACACAGTGCTGCACTAGCTACTACTTAAAGGAGAAAGATGACTGCTGCTGCTGAACCCATGACACAGGATTTAATGAATTCTGACAGATCTCATATGATCTCCTACTTCAAAGGACCTTTGGAACAGTGACCTCTGGCATAGAATCATTCTGTACTCTTAAAAGGTATTTAAGCCTTAAGAAGTTAGTGTAAAACTGAACTGAGAAAGAATCGAGGTGTTTTAATCAACATGAGTAATTGAGCTCTAAGCAACATGGGCCTAGTTTTGACAGTCGTAATGCTAAGTTGGGCTAACAAGAATAAGCTACTCTGCAAAAATAACAGCGGAAATAAAATTTGTCAGAGCATTACACAAGTGACCATTATTTAATAAACACATTAGAAAAACTTGCTTAACTGCAGATAGGTGTTTCTGTTCATTACACAAAGAAGAAGTTAGCTTAAATAAGTGAAAAAATAAAACAGGAGCTTCACACCATGACAGTGTGTTGTGCTTTAAGCCATGCAGTCGCTCTCTTACTCCCCCACCCTTCCTCACCCGTCACTCCTATAGGGATGAGGTGGAGAATAGAAAGAATGTAACTCCCACGGGCCAAGATAAGAACAGTCCAGTAACTAAGGTATAACACAAAACACTACTGCTACCACCAATCATAATGACAAGGGAAATAACAAGGGAAGAGAATACAACTGCTCACCATCCACCAATGGATACCCAGCATGACCCAACCAGTGATCTAACCCTTCCAGGTAACTGCCCCTGTTTATATAGGGGTCATGACATGCTGGTATGGAATACCTCATTGGTTAGTTTGGGCCAGGTTCCCTGCATCTTCTTCCTCACAGCTTCCTCTCCTCCCTAGCAGAGCATGAGACTCAGAAAGTCCTTTCTCAGAGTAAATATTACTGAGCAGCAACTAAAACCATAGGTGTTACCAGCACTGTTCCCATGCAGAAAGCCAAAAAAACAGCACTGCACCAGCTACTAAAAAAGAGAAAGATGACTACTACTGTTGAACCCAGGACAGTGTTTCTCCAGTATTGTACATATGTTCACACAGAAGGGTCTATTGGCAGATACAAACATCTCCAAAATGTAGGTAGTTGAGAAAGACATTTTCTCAAAAATGAGCCAACCATTAGTCACTTGCAATGCATTTATGTATTTTTTAAAGGCAGAAAGTTATCCACAAAGAACCAAGTCATTTCCAAAGAGAATATCAGTCTACCATGTAAGAAAGTCACTTTCAGAAGCTTCCATTAAAAATGAGGGAGTTGGGTTTTTTTTGGTTTTTTTTTTTTTGAGTGGTGGGTTTTGGTTTCTTTTTGTTTGCTTGTTTTTTGTAATATTCGAATGTGACAGTATCAAGCAGCATGTAAATATTTCATGGGCACGACTTAACACAATGAGCAGCTTTGTTCTTTTTAAGTGCCAGTGGTGCTTCCATTTCTCTCAAGCATTTGTCCTGAAGATTTCATTCAGTTAAAAGCTTGTACCAAAAATGTATCAGGTTCATCAGATGTTGAAATATAAGGGATCAAAGAGGAAAATGTGACCAGATGTTAAACTCTTTACAAAAAAAACCACACCCTAAAGCAATCAAAAACTGGTATTTCAGAAAACCTCCTATGCTTTTTCTTATGAGCAAGGAGTGAATGCCTGACAGGTGCATGGCACATACCATAGATTTACAGCTTCTCTTCAGCCTGAGACATACAGTAAGTAATTAGCAATTCTGGGCCAAACCTTTAGAGAATTTAAGTATGGACTAATTAACCCATGAGCTGTTAACAGCAGTAGGCACTATAAAGTCTCAGTGCATCCATAAAACATTGAATGAAAAGATAGTACTTTGGTATATCCTTTTAATGTAGTATGTCATTTTGTAGTTGAGTATTTTCTTGCTTATTCTTGTACTTTTTACTGATTATTTTATCATTTTATTTTCATTTTAACTCTTCCATCAAATATTCCATCATTTCAAAAAACATCCATAGAAAAAGGGGAAGAAAGTAATAATACAAAACACAATCAGGGTGCTGACATGCAGACAAGCAGATACCCATCAATCCTTTCATCTTTATCTACACACAAGTTCTCAGCTACTTCATTATTAAAAGCTATGCACTATAACATTAAGGGATATTCTACTAAAGATAATACTTGGGAAGAACGCTCCTAAAAAGGAGCAAATATCAAATAAATGACAAACATCTTAGTTACCCATCAGATCTCAGCCCATAATACTGAAATTAATGACTGGTACGGCCCTCTGATAACTTTTCCAAAGTCCTTTTTATACCTAAACTTAAAATCCTCTGGGAAACACCATTCTACCTATAACTTCACTTGTAGGAAATATGTCATTTATTAAATATTAATATAATTTTGTGTAACATTATTTGCAGTTCCCTCGTACCTCTATTAGACTGTTTTATTGATAAAGCTTCAAACAGGAACTACCTTTAAACATTTGATAAAATTCTATTCACATAGGAATTTTGAGAAAATGTCATGCAATAAGATCACTCCATTTTTAAACTTCTAATTAAAGACATCAGAAAGAAATGACCTGAGGGTAGGAAGTACAGTTAATAGATGTTGCATGTCAGAAGTTGTGAAATGTGGTTTGCCAAAGGAATTAAACATATCCATTGAATCCATCATGTCATATAAACACTCATAATTTGCCAGTTCAACCTATGAGAAGGAGAAATATTTCTCCATTTTTCATAGTTTCAAAGCTGCTATTCCTGTAGTAACATAAGACCAGAAGAAGCCCATCTAAATTAGAAGACACCATTTCTACATACCCCTTAAAGCCCATAAATTAGCTTCCGCTTTGCCAACCTTCAGACTTCCTAGGAAATTTTTTGTTATCCCAGCAAGGAAAACAGCACAAAGAGCCCTTCTTGGTGATGAGGTGCTGTACTCACCTGCTGCACATGCCTGATATGGTATGCTAGGATCCTGGAAGATGACTTCTTTCTCTGACCAATGAAGGCATTAAATCTCTTGATATTCATGATGTATCTGGTATTCATGACGTTGTTGTCCTGCAAACTGAAGGCAATATGTAAAAAGTGGGCTTGTTATGACATTTTGAAAGAAAAGAAGTACTCAAGGGTTGGTTGTTTCCAGATAAAACCTTTCACACCTGTATATGCTAAATCCAGAGAGCTCCTCACTTGAAATCCTGAGTCATTTACAATCAAGAATAAGTTTTGGATAATATATAAATAATTGTACTGTCATACTGGCTGCTCCTCTTCATCTGTTAGGCTTCTGGGTTCATTGCGTGTTCTTCTGATTGCACACATTCATAGAACACCTGGCTAGGTTCTGGGTAGACATCTAGGAGACAGAGCCCTGAGCACTTCCCATTCTTATAATGTTTCTATCAGTACCAGTTTCCTCATTTGACTCTCAGAGTGTTTAGTGGTCATCTATCACAACAGAACTGTACTTAGAAATAGCAGGATGGTGAGCCCCTCAGAAAGTAGCTTGGTGGAATCAAGCAGGAGGACCCATAAAGGACCTCATGGGATTCCTGACTTCTCCTGTGAGCAGTAACATATGACAATGGTGGAGGCCAAGCTCACATATCAGTTTTGGGATGGTAAATCACCACTAAGCACTGTGTGTTTCATGACTATTGAGGCTGTCAAGAAAATTCTGGACAAATATGATCTCATTTAAAGCTAAAGCAGAAATGGAAATTCTGCAAGATGGAAACACTAAAGTTATAATAATTCAAATATTTAAATAATAATCTGAGTCTCATGAGGAACTTTCATCTTTAATTTTATGTATCATGTGGAGACTAAGTTTATTACTGGGTATAAATCTTTCTTTGAGATTTGTTAATACTTTTGCAATGCCCAGTGGACAATGATAAATCATTGCAATTAAGACTGGGCTAAATTAATCTTACAGCTTCATTTTATGTCTGTTCTATCTCACTTGGTTTTGATGATCAGCTTTTAAATTTGGGGTGATGGCAGCGAATAGGTAATGTCACAGCACAGCTAGAAATCTTGTATAATTACATATTGCCTTTAATGTCATTTGCAATGCGTGAATTCACTATGATTTCTACTGCCTGCTCCTTATGGAGTCAGTCTCTCCTGCTGGCTGATTCATCTTCAAAAGCTACCTGCAGGCATAGCAGAGGCTCCTGAAACTTCAGGACACTAATTTTTACAGCTGATCTCTAGGAATCACCAGCATCCAAGGAATACTAACCAACAGCCAGTAACACAGGGACTGCTGATCATCCATACTGGCCATGTGTTATTCCTGAATATGTTTCAAGTCTCTTCCAGGGATTGGATTCATGCAGTCTAGAGTTGAAATCAACATTGAGGCTTTGTAGCCAGTAGCAAGGGTAACTTCAGCCTACAGCTGATTAAAGGGTATCATGGCAGAGTTACTTGCCCAAAGACCTGAATAAAAATCTTTTAATTGGCACCTTGTATATTGAAATATGCATTTTCTTACAGGGTTAAGACTCTAGCATGTGCATATTACAACCAGATCTATGTATGTATCGACCTTCAAAGGTGTCACTGATGCTTGAGAGACTGTCCCAGAATTACATGAAAGTCTGTTTCTCTCTTTACATCCAAATAGTGGGGTTTTTTATGGACTACAGAAAGCCATTAGTAGTTTAATCAGCCATGATCTATCTGTTTACCAGATGCTAGCATAGTTTGACAAGTATAAGAATTATGCATTGTCCTTTTCAAGCCACATTATATCTTTTATTTTTAGTTACTTTAGCTATTTTTATTTAAATCCCTGTTTCTTATTTACTTCTAGGTTTGTAGGCTATTGAAAAAAACCCATGCCTACAATGAAGCCAAGCTTGGCTTTGTTTTGCCTATTGTTCTAACATATACAAAAGCTCTCCAGGTTTGCAAAAGCTGGCTTTGGCAGTTCATCTCCTGACAGAATTCTCAAAAGACAACCTCTGCCCATTTCCTATATTGCATCTCTTTTTCCTATTCATTTATTTTTGTATTGCATCTCAATAATTCCAAGTAGTAAATATCAGCAAAGAACATATATCATTGGGAGTTACAAGTTAGTATTCCCAAACATTACAGCTAAAAAATAGTCCTAGGTAAGAATAATACATTACATACCTGGAACACATTATTTGTGATCAATTTTCTTTAAAATACACCATTCTTTGTGCATAAAACCACTGGCTGGTGGATATATAACACTCCCAAGCTTGAAGGAATTTTACAACAACCCCAATCGTATAAAACTTAAAATAAAAGTAAAAATGAAGCAAGTTGGTCTTGCTCAATGTCTATTGCCACCAAGTCCTTTGTGATACTCTCTCCAAAACTCTCCTCGGTGAACTTTAGTGAACTTTCAGTACATAGGAGGTTAAAATCTTGCACACCTACTGCTGATGTGGATGTTACACATCCACAAAGCAGTAAGACCAATAAATGAGTTTCAGAAAAATCTGACAACATATAACCTGAAAAAAGCAGGTATAAAATGGGCATAAAATGACATGAAAAAATGTGTGTAGGGGGGTCAGAATCTGAAGTGTTTCAGGTTCCTTTCAGACTGCCTATTTTTAAACAGCTGTATGACTAACGCAAAAAATCAAAGTCCATTATGCATAGAAGCAACAGCACACAATCCAGAACAAGTAGTGTGGATGGGCAAAATTGATGAGTGGTTGTACATATGTTATAGTCTTTTGAAAACAGAATGTGATAAATGAGTAATAACATGATAAATAATACATGGGCCAGTGTATGGCTTAGTGATTTTTTAGATACCGGTGTATGTGTGTTTGTATATGTGTGTACATATTCATATCTGCTGCTGTTTTAGTTTGCTCATGCAGGCAATAGCACCTTCAGGCTTATTAGTAGTGGGTTAAGTGCTTTTGACTTCCTAAATATCATCAATTGATATTTAATAAATGCCAAGGTATCTCACCAGATGTCAAGTGTACTTGGCTGACTTTGCACTGACTCTTTAACACATAACCCCTACTCTGTGATAACTCTATTGTTGTCTAAGCAACATGTCATCTATTTTTGATAAATTAAGAGAACAGCTGTAAAATGTCAGGAAGGAGCAACAAGTCTAGCCCATACTGGTACTAAGCACTGGGTTACTACTTTACTGAAAAATGGTCTACTGACTGAGAAAGCTTAAATTCTTGATAAAATCAGCTGGCTACTTAAAGAAAAAATAAAGTGGACAATGCCAGGAAAAACCTCCAAAATATGTAATTTGACTTGCAGGTCTCTGTGCAAACACAACAAACAATAATTAGAGTTCATCAACTCATGTGGTTAGATCATCTAATTAAAAATATTTAGAAGACTTAACAAGAGTTCACTTTTTCAAAACCAGGAAACAATTGTGGTTTTGTTTGTTGTGGGTTTTTTTTTAAAATTTATCGTACCTCCCATCAATAATAAAAAAGACAAATCTAGTAAATATTAGGCAACATTTTAGTATATCATAGGCTTTGATTTGGCTTATTCTCTTAGGAATCTAAAAAAAATACAAAGCCTAAAAAAATTAGAAAGAGGTTGATTAACCAGTCTCTTTCATTTGTTATTGAGCAAGAAGCCATTTCGTTTGCATCTTAGCTGGAAAAAGGGAAGTATTTGCTTAGAATACTCAGAGGAAATTTCACCCTCATTCAAGGCAATTACATTTATATTTGCTTAAATTATGTGAGCACTAAAAATGCTGCATTACTCACTAGTTTTTTAAAATAACATGTAACATGCTTCAGAACTGCTCGCTGTGTTTATTTGAAGAAAAAAAAAATGTATTTTTATTTCATGTATTTACGAGAAAGCACAAACACAGGAGCTGTATTCTGTGACTGTTTTCTCACACATTTCTCAAGTTGCCTAGGTTACATCTGGGATGCTAGGATGATTTTTTTTCTTTTAATTGCTACTTTTGTTGCAGTAGAGAGAAGATTCCTGATAACCAACTTTGGGCTGGAATTTGCAATGAAAAAAGCTTGGAATTCTTCCATGTCTTCTCTGATGATTTTCTCACTGAATGTGCTCATGTATTGAAGTTCATAATCAAAGTTTGGTGGAGCAGTTTCCATTCTGGCCACTTTCATGTGTCAGATATTAAACCCAGACAAATACTCGAGATAGAATCACTTAAAAATTGATGTGAGTTTCCACATTTAGAAACTTTGCCAGCAATCATGATCCATACTTTTCTATCTAACCAATGGGACAAATCTTCCTTCTTGGGTCTGGTTCCTTACTTCAAGGGAATACATTAATCTCTTACATCGCTTCTGCACAGTTTAACTGTAGCTTTATTTCTTCATTTATATTTATGACCTTCTTTATTTATGTAAGTGCAGCATTGTGTTCATGGTGTCCCCTCCTATAATACAAAAAGTGCTTCATGCATTTTAGGAACTTACACTTTTGCTCATCTAACTTAACTTTTTTGTTTGCTTGTCCATGTTGAGCTGAGGCAGAACAGTAAGACCATATCCACTCCAAGGTGCTCTTACTTCCATGGAAGCAGGAAACAAGAAAGAAGAGAAAAAGACCCAGAAAATCTCCACCTGAGGTCTGCGGACACTGATTAACCCAATGACAAAGAGTCATAATCTAGGGTAAGGTATCCCTGCCTCTGGCAGGGGGATTTGAACTAAATGATCTTAAGGTCTTTTCCAACCCTAACCATTCTATGATTCTATGACATTCTGAGTGCAAACAAAAGGTGATCTATGAATCTCATGCTATTATGCTTACTATTCCTCATTACCAATGAAAATGATATTAACCTCTCTCATTAGCATGGTTAAATATTCCCACCTATACACCTGTAGCACTGCAAGTTGTAATAACTTTTCTCTTATTCCCACTTCAGATAGGCATTTCTCATTAAATTTTAAATTCTGTTTGATTCTACCAGTTAAATTAAAATTTAAAGAGCTATATAAATTAAAATTTATATAGCACTTCTGATACATTTTAAAACTGTACAATCAGCGAATAACAAATCAAGAAACATTATTTTATGCCACTGTAAAATTTAACCAACCAAGTAGAAGTCATTTTCAAATGAGTGTTGCTTTCTTTAGTTTGCTTAAAGAAACACTGTACTGTTTTCCTTCTACCCTTCCTAGTGAAAATTAATTAATATAGAAGTATATCCCCAACAGAAGCTATAGCAACTAGGTGACCTTGTTCCATGATTAACAATTCCATGTAAGAATCTTTTTCCCCAACAGATTCTTATTCCACAGAATAAAAAGTCCTTGTTTAAGCACATCTGAAATACTTACATATGGTATAGAAAAAGAGTAGAATCGACTTCAAAGGAATTGATCAACTTCCTCAGGTTTGGATAACTATGTAAAACTAAGGGATGGCATATGATTAATAGATTACAAGAAAAGGTATACTAGATGCCTAAAGATTTTGTAACAATATATCCTGATTCATTGTGAGAATTTTAATTGCATGAGTTGATAAAATTCGAAATTCAGTGAAATAATAGCAGAAGCTACTTTTCATCTGCAATCCTAGCACTTCCTCCTGTAGAGTTTTGTTTCTAACTTTTCTACAGCTCCTGCCCATGTTGGTCATAGTAATTTACTCTTTATGTTTCAGCATTACATGCAGCCTTCAGTTAATAATCTTGGGAATTAATTCTCCTCAGCCAAGTGTACATAGATCATAGAACCATAGAATCATAGAATACTTAGGGTTGGAAAGGACCTCAAGATCATCTATTTCCAACCCCCCTGCTCTGGGCAGGAATCCTCAGATCTTCTACACAGGAGAACTGAGAAGAGGAATTTTCTCCCACATGGAGCAACTTGAACTGCAAGAGGAATAAGGAAGTCACATGCATATTTTTTCCTTGCACCAGAAACTTCCTGTTTTCCATGGAGAGGATCTATGTGAATCAGTATGTCCTTTTCACTGTCCCTTTACAGATAATTGTCTTTTCTTGAGGTCAAAAGTGATGTAACATTCCCTGAACAAGTTTCCATTTATCCTTTGGGAGAAATCCTGTGACAGTGTGGGTGTCATGGGTTCAGCAGCAGCAGTCATCTTTCTCCTTTAAGTAGTAGCTGGTGCAGCATTGTATTTTTGGTTTTGGGCTTGAGAACAATGCTGATAACACCAGTGTTTATAGCTATGGCTTAGCATGTTTAGGCTGGCCAAGGACTTTCTGAGTTTCATGCTCTGCCAGGGAGGAGGGAAAGCTCGGAGGAGGCCGGGAGGAAGCAGAGACAGGGTACCTGACCCAAACTGACCAAAGAGGTATTCCATACCACAGCACGTCATGCCCGGGAGGTAGAAACGGAGAGCAGAAACCCGGAAGGTTGGTGGTGCAGGGGGTTGTGCACGGCGTGTTCGGAACTTGGTATGAGGTGATGGGGGGTGTACTGCGTAGCTAAGCTTGGTATCAGGTGATTGAGGGGCACTGGGTGGCGTGGCTAGGTATCAGATGAAGATCTGTTGTATTCTCTTTCCTTGTATTTTCACTTGTATTATTATTGGTGGTAGCAGTAGTGATTTATGTTTTACCTTAGTTACTATGCTGTTCTTATGTCAACCTGTGGGAGTTGCATTCTTTTGATTCTCCTCCCCATCTCCCCAGGACTAGGGAAGAAAGAGGGGGGAGTGAGTGAGAGCAAAACTGTGTGGCTTAGAGGCTTAAACCATGACAGTGGGATGAAGTAGCTTTGCGGCTAATGGTGCTACAATGAGAATGGACCCAGCTGTGTCAGGATGGATGCAGAATAGATGTAACCAAAGGCAGCAGGCTGTCATGAGACATCAGAGATTCCTTTCTTACTATGCTGATGGTAAGCTGACAATGAATGGATATGGACACAAGCTGTCAAGACGGGTGCAAATAGGGTACTCATTAAATAAAGTAATGGTGATACTTATAGCACCCTGCAGTGAGTCATCATATAGATAAATGACCAGATATGGGAGCTGACAGATGGTGAATGACGCTCATATAATCAAAAAGAACATTTGAAGCCTGCTGAGAATATTCCAGCAGCAATTTTATGATTTCATTCAGTTTTGTGGAACAAATGAATGATTGGAGTTTTTCATAAATTTCACATTTGCTTTTGCATTTTTCACATGAATATTATAGATGTCAATGTGTGTAATTTGCAGTTGTTGCTTCTTTCTAAAATAATTTTCATATTCTGTAAAGGGAACTATCGTATGCAATTTTTTTGAAATTTCATCATTGCATTCTATAAAAGTATAAATCTTTGCAATGATCATAGTTCCAAACATAACATCAAAATAAATTAAAACAAATTTAAATTAATGCTTCAATTCTCAAAGGATAATTCATTGTCTGTTTCCCCAAAACGTTCTGTCAACCATTTAAAAACTAAAGCCAGCAGAGCCAGAGCATTTACTAATCAACAAGAGAAATTATACTATCCATTTTGCTTAGGGCAGTTGAACAAATCAATATCACTTTATCAAAGATGCTTGGATCTGACTACATTCTTGATTAAATGTATTATAAATATTAAAATGCTTGCTTAAATAAACTCATTAAATTATACTTCAGCTTTTTCCCTAGGAAATTATTTATGCAATTACAGTATGCAAGTAAAAATGTGTACTACAGCATTAGAAGGGCTTTGATGTGAACAAAGAAATAGAAAATTGGTCATAATATTCAAGGCTGATGAAGGACTTTTTTAAAGAAACCATCAATGGGCTTGCAATATGTGAGCAGAGAAAGAGAACCTAGTATTCAGTTTGTAATGGAGGGCTTACACAAGGATAACACAGTAACAAGAGTCATAACAACTTACTGAGTTGTTTTTCCTTGGGCAATTTGCATATTTTTGTAATGATCATGTCTCATTTTTCTTGGATATTCAGTCTGTGCAGACCTGATCTATGTGCCAAGAGTCTTCTTATTGCTTTACATGATTTTTGGAACTATTGCATTTATTCTCTTTCTCATTCAGTAGGAAAAATGTCCCTAAAATGCCTCAGAACAGCACTCTTCCTCTTTCAAATTTATTCATTTACACAGCTGTTTTTCTCATTTATAACTTAGAATGCTCAAAACCTACAGGTGGGTTTTGCCAGACTGATTTAGAAACCATCTGACTTAAATATATTTCAAGTTTTAGCTAACTTTCATATGTTCTTTTTACAGCTGAGTATCTGTCCATTTTTCTCTATTGAGAGGTGAATTTTGCTGTCTCCAGATTTACTTAGTTACCATGTCTGCTTGTGAATTTCCAGATAATGTTGCATAAATTTTATAGGTCAGATTTTACTAAGGATGGAATAACTACAGAATCAGAAACACTACTTTACAGAATCATAGATTCATTAGGGTTGGAAAGGACCTAAAGATCATCTAGTTCCACCCCTCATCATCCAACCCCAATATATCATTTTTCAAAACAATTGAGTTCAGAGTATCATCAGCTGAGGGTCAGGTTCTGGCAAAGGAGGTTAGGACTTTCCTCCTTGTAAGAAAAGGAAAAAGCAGGAATTAAAAAACCTAAACAAACTTTTATTACTACTATTATTAAACCATCCAAAAAGCCACACCTTAGACAGTATAATACAGTAGGAAAGCACATTTAAGTATAATTGGTAATTTGTGATTTGATCAGACTGAGCAGAGTGCAACTATAAACACAAATAGAAGCCTAAACACAAAAACCTTTATAGAGGGCAGATTGTGTTTCCAGCACAGGGGGTATCTGATTTAGAGTTCTATACCTTGTTGTTCTGGGTTCAGCAGCAGCAACTTTTTTTCTCCTTCGAAGTAGCTGATGTAGTGCTGTGTTTCTGACTTTCAGCCTGGGAACAGCGCTGATAACACCAGTATTTATAGTTACAGTTTAGAATGTTTTGGTTTGACCAAGGACTTTCTGAGTCTCATTCTCTGCCAGGGAGGAGAGGAGGCTGGCAGGAAGCAGAGAGAGGGCACCTGATCCAAACTGACCAAAGAGGTATTCCATACCACAGTACGTCATGCCCAGGGTGTAAAACAGAGGGCAAAGACACGGAAGGGTTTGGAGGGTGCACTGCTTGGCCAGACTGTGTGATGAGCTATTGTATTCTTTCCTTGTATTTCTCTCGTATTATTATTGGTGGTAGCAGCAGTGATTTGTTTTATACCTTAGTTACTAAACTGTTCTTATCTCAACCTGTGGGAGTTGCATTCTTTCGATTGTCCTTCCCATTCCTCTGGGACTGGGGAAGGAAGAGGGGGGAGTGAGTGAGCAGAACTGTTTGAGGGCCTTAAACCATGACACTTGTCAAGCAGTAAAATACAATTCAATTGAATTACGTTGTTAGAAAATGGGTATAAAAAATGAATGATGAAGTAATGTATTAGCAGGCATCTATTGTAAGAGATAAACATCCACATACGTGGACAGAGAGTATTCATACATTTCTGTCCCTGCATCTGAGACGTTTCTGTCCCTGCATCTGAGAAGCAGAATATACAGAAATGCATAGGGATACAGTTGTGCTAATGAGAGAAACCCAGCCACCATCAGATGAGCAAGTGAACTGAAGGAGTTACATGAAATAGTGATATTTGAGACGGCTGATTACTTGCCTCAGTCACATTGTACCAATTTCTTCTTTGTAATGAGATGACAATAGTTTTAGGAATGAATAAAAAAACAACAGTTAAAGAAAGGCATTGTCCTGTCTGACAGAACAATGTATTCTCCACAGATTCCGGGCAAAAAACGATTTATGGTTGATAATTCATGAACATACAGTAATTAATGAACATATTGTGACTTGACAATATCTGTCCAAATTGTCATAAATAACTCTAAAAGTTGTGCTGAAACAAAGTAAATATTTCTTTTCTTGAAAACAATAAAAGGAAAGATAGTGATTTGGTGAGTTCATGGATTATTTCCTACTACTCTATCAGCTGTGCTGGGAAGAACAGCAAACAAAAAACAATGCAACACACAATGATGTAAATAAATGCACCTGGCTGGTGGATGACAAATGCAGACAAATGTAGACTAATGAGCCTGGATCAAAAAAGGAGACAATGTATAGCTGCTAAGTGGAAAACTAACATCAGGGCATTGACCCAGGAAGAGATTTGGGAACTGTTATAGACAAATCCTTAGCTCATTAGATGGCTAAAATGAGAAATACAAAGGAGATACTAGGATGAAGCTAAAAGTGCACAGAATATGTATATACATATTCAAAGCATATATATCTAAAAATCTATATATCAAAGTAGAAACTTATTTTACTTAATGAAGTTTCATTCACAACACTTACTACACTAATTAGCACTAAAATACAGGATCACAAATCCACCCCTAGGCAGGACAATCTTTAAAGATGGTGGACAACAGTTAGGTTTCTGAATCTGCATTTATATGAAAGGGTAAGATTCTTACTGTCAAGAGGGATGAGCACTTACTTGGCAGCTTCCATTCAAGCAAGCTCAAATGCCAAATCTGAGTTTCCAGCCTAGAGAAAAGAAGGCTCAGGGAAGACCTTATCGCTGTGTTCCAGTATTTCTAGGCTGGCTGCAAAGATAGAGACTCCCCTTTTACAAGGAGACACATGGAAAAGATATGGGGCAATGGGCACAATTTAGTCCTATGGAGATTCCAACTGGACACAAAAGGAACATTTTTCACAATGACAAAAATCAGCCATTGGAATAAGTATAGAATCATAGAACCTACCAAATTTGAAAAGACCTTCAAGGCCATGAAATTCACCTGTTACCCCAGGACTGCCAAGTCCACCACTAAACCATGTCAGTAAGGGCCTCAGCTACATGGTTTTTGAAAAGTTCCAGGGACAGCGATTCCAACTTTCCCCTGAGCAGCCTGTTCCAACACATAAATACCCTTCCAGTGAAGAAATTTTTCCTAATATCTATTCTAAAACTCCCCAGGCACAGCTTGAGGCTACAGTATATAAAACATATATATCTGTATACTGTATTGTACAAAAAAATAGTAAATTTAGAATAGTGATTTTGCTGAAAGCTAATCCTTTTTCAATGTATATATTCACCAAATATTCTCACCAAACCATTTTCATGAAGGAACTGTTAGTGAACAGAAACTAAGTACTTCTGACATGTAGCTCGCCTTTGATACATTTTTATTCTAATGTTTAAACCTTAACCAAATTAATGAAAAAGTAAGGAAAATGACAGGATTTTATTAAGAAAAACTAAAAAATGTTATTTTTTTCTTATTTCAGTCAATAACTCTTACATTACAAGCCTGTTAGAACTTCCATAAATATTACTAGTAAAAAAAAAAAGAAATCAAAGTACTGTAAAGAGTGTTCTCCTCCTTAAGTACTTCAGAAAACTAACCTTTCTGCCTAGCCTGGAGGTCAGACCACTTACAGGAAAGACACTGAGGTTTTTCAGCCACAAAATTAACTCACCTAACAGGTAACAGTAACCATTAGTCTCACAAATATAATTTTACTCAAGACCAATCCTAAGAGGAATTTCTCCATCCAAACCAATTCATGCTCTCTGCATAATTTTTTCTCAAAGCAACTCACTCCTAAGTTCCCCAAGTCAAACCTTATGCACCTTCTCCCCTCCACAGGATTCTCTTCAGAGAGGGATTCATTCATCAAGCTGCCTCTACCTCTCACTTCTGAACTCTGTATTTTACTTCCACCAGTCCCCTTACTCACCCTCTTTGAATCTCTTATCTAAGAAGATATGATCTTCAATCAGCAATGTTACTTTCTGCTACCATGCTGGGTATATGAAATCATCTGCCTGGGCAAGATCTGTAGCTTTTTCAACCAAACAATACTTCTGAGCTCGCTAAACTTCTGTGTCAATTCATATAATTGACTAATATTTTTCTTAATCCCACAAAATAATTTAAAGTAGCTAGAGCCCTTGTCTCTCATTTTGTACGGCCAAAATGGAAATGTTAGTTTCTCCATACATGGGGGAAAAAAATTTGCCTTCCAAATTGTAAGCTCTTATTCAGAAACTGGAGGCTTCCAGCACATACTGCTTCCATTTAAGGGTAAAGCAAGAAGAATGCAAGTAACATGGGTACTATTCAGCAGGTTAATGAGAGGAAGCAGGACACAGTCTAGAGGAAAATTAGTATCTTAATAATCAAGATAGATTTAAAATATTTCAATGTCACAATAAAAATTTGCCAAATTGACAAGAATTCAATTCACACCTGCATATCATCAAAGTTAACTTCATACATATAAAGATGTATATCCTAAATTATCAGATAGTATCTTCTAACATGGAACCAGCTTCAATTCCCATCCATCTATAGATGTCACACTATGTTAACCACTGAGATTGAAAATAGCTATCATATACCTAATGGGACAGCTGGCGTAATAGACAGGCAGGCATATTTCATTCAGTCACTGAAGCCTCAGCAAATTACATCTGAAGCTTTGGATTTTAAAAGTACTTTGGTTTAAATGCATCCCTTTTTGGTAATGATTATATGTTAAAGCATAATGAAGGAGTGTCTCTATAATTTTAATAGGGAAGTGAAGTACACTATGTGGAAACATTTAAAGTATTCATCTCTAAATGTCACTCAAATACAAAGCTCAACAATTGCACCCAAACTGCAACACAGGGAGCAATATAAAATCCTGATATTGAACAGATTTCAAAAGGCTGCTTGGGACCACAAAACCACATTTCAACTACTGTCTGATTCTCACTACATAGTAATATAGGAGATCACTGTGGGACAGTAAAAAATATTAAAATACAGTGTATTCTGTTCAGAAAAGCAGGGATGGTAGGCTGCTCTTCTAAAATCTACACATCTTTACAAATCCACAATGTCTTGGAGAAAAAGAGCATCTGCAAAAAATAGTTGCGTATTGTAACTGACTAAGAAAAATTCTTTGTACACATCCTTAACTTTACACTTAAATGAACAATCAAGTGACTTCTACTGACTTTACTCATGTAGCTGAAGTTAAGAACACAGAGATATGTTTTCCTGGATTCTTTATTCAAGTCCTCTTCCTTATCATAAGCCTTTTTATGTAACTGCCATTTTTAAAAAATTGGATTAAAACCAGGCAACTAATGCAGCAAAGCAACAGCCTCATCAATATTATTATCAATGGAGAATTGATTGCTCCCATTTTTCAAACAAATGTCTCCTTGACTAGCAATATTCTATGATCATACATTATTGAGATTTAATGTGAGTTTTGCTATCAATTTCAGCAGGAGAAAACCAGTGGTGAGAAAGGAAAACAAAAAAGAGTAGAGTGTTCTGTAGGTACTGGATCAAATTTCATGCTGAAATCAATGAGGTTATACATGGTATAAATCTCATACAGAATTTAGTTTGTAAAATTTTGAGTAATTAGAAGTACCCAGATTTGCATGGTATCAAGTCTTCTATTGATTTTGTCATTGCCTTACGACGTGTGTTTTAGTAGCAATTATATTTTTTGGCAACCTTTTTTTTCTCTCTCAGCATCTGAACTGTTGCTTCTTGATTAGTCAAGAGGAAAAATCAATACTCTATACATTCTACTTTCAAGCTTTAATTCAATTACCATGTGTGAACTAATCAAACATTGATCTAGCTATGTCAGTAAGTACAAGGTAATCTTTTTTATATACCACTATCTTTCCTTGTCATTAAAGGTTACTTTTTACTTCATTCACAAGTCTAAATTTTTACTAAAGCTGGGAAAAAAAAAAAAAAGTCTCCTTTCAATCTTAATTTTATTTAATTAGAAATTCATATGACCATTTACATCCTTTTGTCTATTTTCTGCTATTCATGCTCTGCTAGTGAAGTATTTCCTCCACAATAGTCCAAAGTACTTTTCTGGTGTGATCTAAATAGACAAACAGCAAGGAACAATTCCTTTTTCCTTGTTGTCAGAAATTACCTTCAATCATTCCATTTCTATTGGCACAGTCGTCCTCCTCTCTTAATTGCCGTTCTGTCTATCCAGCTAAGCAAAGGATTTTAGGTGTTTTTTTAAACGAGTAAATCCCTAGAAAGGTATTTTTCTTCCTCTTTGATGAGCATCCCATCACTGATAAAAGCAATTTGGTTTAATACACATCTGTTGATAAACGTAAAACAATTTTATCTTAAAGACAGCTACTTATATTTTTGAGAAAAGGTAGGGTTAAGTTCTTATTTACTGTATCTGTGAAAGCAATTACCAAGTGATAACACCCCAATTTTTATTACCTTATGCCCAGCCCCTAGGGTTATCACGGTTGAAACAGGTAAAATAACCATAATGATCAACATTATCACTATCACAATTACTGTGTTAGAGTAAATTTAAAGAAAATAGACAGCAGAAAACAGAACTGAAGGGCTCTTTCACACTTCGGATTAAAAGACTTTAAAAAATATAGGAGTGCCTGCCCTGGAGAAGGCCGAACCTGACTATCTTGCCTCCTATAAAAACGACCACTAAAGGTAGCCAAAGCAAGAAATAAAATAGGTAAACATCCTGTATATTGGTTAACTCTGCCTTATGCAGTCTAGATACTCTGCATATCTTATAACAGGACTAGAGGCTGTAACCTATAGATAATTCCTAAAAAAAAACCCAGTACTTGCCAGTTTCCTAGCAAAAGCACAGGAGATTGCCTTGAAACAGGCAAATTACTGAACAGCAACAGTTCCAAAACTGAATTAAATTTCCCTATTCCTTCCTTTTCACCAAATCTTAATTTATGCCTCCCTTCTAAGCACATGCAACCACTGAGCGACTTGAAGTTTCACAAGAATTGGTTTCTGTCGTATACTACAACCTCAGTAGCTCATGTCAACTTTAACTAGGTGTTTTACAATTAGCCTTCTGGAGTAATTTAATATTTTTTTCTTAAAATTCCAGGTATTTTTTCAGTAATAGCTATATTTTTTACTCATTTAATTTTCTGTGTAACCTTTTATACTTTGGGTTTAATGTTTATTTTTCTTTCATTTCAAGAAACAAACTACTGGATTCTTGCACCAATCCTCTCAACTTCTGAAACAGAATCCTCTGGAAAGAGTGCTCTGAGGGCTGTACTTGGAAGCAATTTGCTTAAGCCTTGCCAGGTAATTACTTTCTCCAGTTGATATCAATATTCTTATAGTAATAACCAGTTGTATTATCAAATGACCTCAATATATTTTTTATAAATTATGTAATTATTCTTCTACAAGAATATTATGAAATTATTACATGAAGGTTATATAAAGATACACAGCATTTACATCTTAAAAGGCTCTTGTCATCTTAGCCATTAAGAAGAACCAAGATTTATTATACTGAGAGGAAATAGGAGTCAAATAAAAGCTAACCAATGGTTTGACTATGTTCTTTTATTGAAAATACTTTTGTACAAATGGGAGGTCTTTACCTGTGGAAGGAATAGGAACAAGATCTTTTTGTAATAGTATTTACAACCCTAATTAGGTTCTCAATACCATTATGTTTGCTTGTTCCTCAGTAGAATACCCTTACATTGTTCTGCACTAAAGGTATGTCAAAGATCAGTCTCAACCTCAGTTTTTCAACTAAGAATATTTCAAATATTTCAATTCAAATACTCCCAAGTTATGCAGTTTCTGAGGAGACACTCTTTATTAGATGATTTCTGATGTTTTGTGTATTTATGATTTGTAATTACAGAAAACTCCCAGTAATCAATATTTATTTTTCAACAGAACATAAAATAAATTGAGAATTAAAGTGGCATATAAGTCATTAGTATCTGCATTTCGGGGTTTACAAAGTCTGGTGGTTTATGTTTTTGAATTATACTTTCTCTAACATTGATTTAGCTATAGCCTGGGACTCCAGAAACCCACTGACATCTCTAAACCATTAAATTACTGCAATAACATGAACAGCTGAAACATGAATATCTACAGTTGCATATCTGAGTACAATTTCCAGATAGTAAGATAATTACTGACTCATTTTTGAAACATTATTACACATTTCACACATCCATTCCCCCAAAAAAGTACCTAAAACAGTCTGTGGAATAAAGATTGAAGAAGGGAGCACTTACACAGGGAGCTGATAAACTCAAAGATTAGTGCATGTTTAAATGCTGTTTTGAATGGGCATGGATTTAAACATTTCTATACATGTCTTCCTGTCGCGGTTTAAGGCCCTCATGCCAAGCAGTTTTGCTCTCTCACTCATTACCTCCTCTTTCTTCCCCAGTCCCGGGGAGATGGGAAAGAGAATCAAAAGAATGCAACTCCCACAGGTTGACATAAGAACAATTTAGTAACTAAGGTAGAGCATAAATCACTACTGCTACCACCAGTAATAATACAAGTGAAAATACAAGGAAAGAGAATACAACAGATCTTCACCTGATACCTAGCCACGCCACCCAGTGCCCCTCAATCACCTGATACCAAGCTTGACTACGCAGTACACCCCCCATCACCTCATACCAAGTCCCGAACATGCTGTGCACACCCCCCCTGCACCACCACCCTTCCGGGTCTCTGTTCTCTCTGTTTCTACATCCTGGACATGACGTGCTGTGGTATGGAATACCTCTTTGGTCAGTTTGAGTCAGGTACCCTGTCTCTGCTTCCTCCCGGCCTCCTCCAAGCTTTCCCTCCTCCCTGGCAGAGCATGAAACTCAGAAAGTCCTTGGCCAGCCTAAACATGCTAAGCCATAACTACAAACACGGATTTTGTCAGCACTGTTCCCAAGCCGAAAATCCAAAACACAGTGCTACACCAGCTACTACTTAAAGGAGAAAAACGACTGCCGCTACTGAACCCATGACACTTCCTGAGAAGGTATACCCAAGCATTAATAGTCAAGATTGGTTCAATTAAATAATAACTTACATGCATCTTTGTTCAAAGGCTTTTAGAGTATTTCTAGTTAATATACTGAAAAAAAAAAAAAAAAGGTCTAGTGAATATTTTTTTCCCTATTTAGACGAGTGCTACAACTCAGTACATAGTTTCTACTCCCAGGTCAGTCTGACTAGCTGTGTGATTGGCGTTGAGTAGCACTGCCACTAAACAAAGCTGAATCCTGCATTTACTGCTCAGGAAAATCCCATTAAAACCAATGATGCAGAATAAAGCCCAGCATGATCATTTCACTACACAATTTTTTACATATACATTTCAAAGCAACTCCTGTAGAATTTGCAGTTAGGAGAGATAGTTCTTTGTGTTAGGTTTCTCAGTTAGGATTTACTTTCAATCTTCATTTGTTCTATATTTCTGTGGAATCAGCAAAAATTACTCAAAACAACATTCTGTAAGTAATTTTATGACTTTCCCAGAATATACAGGGGCACACATGTTTGTTTGCTTGTTTGTTTGGTTTTGGTTAATATGATAATTATTCCAGTCCCTGTTGACTCACTGGATAAATTCTTGGGCTTTAAATTTTAATACCCAATGCTGACCCTTACGCTTAGTCAGTTCTTCATACTGCACATTTTGTGGGATAAATTCACAGACCTCCTTTTGTCCAGATACAAATAATGAGATTGTTCCTATTGCAATTTTTTTAATAGTGCAGCACACTCACCTCCTGCCAGGCAGCTCATACAAATTACCACAAACATAATGGTAGATGTTATTTTAACAATTGCTTTGGACTCCAACATAGAACTATATTACATATTTTATTAGCTCATTTACCACCTACTAAGTTATGTTATTAGCTAATTCATTGAACGTGATATGTGTTACGTAGAACCAGCTACCACTTTAAAGTGACTGAGTCTGCTTTGTGGTTTTGTGGATCCACAGAAGTTAGTCCATCTGTGATTTTATAAATGAGAAATAAACCTCAGAGATGTGGTAAAGCATAAAATCAAAGGGGGATGATCTGCCTCTGTCCCTCTCACATAATACCTTATTATAACAAAAGTAATTGATTTCTCATTGCCATTGCTCAATAACTGTGATTCACAGCCCATTAAGGTTAATGGAAGCAAAAGAGCCATGAGTGAAACCTGAACTTCATTTAAGTCCTTATTAACACTCACAATGACTCTAAGAGACTGAGATTTCAGTAAACATCATAGTGACAGAATCTAACTCAAACAAATCCCTTTGGTCTTGAATTTTGATGGAAAACCTGATCCAAAATTTCCAAGTTCTGCTGAAAATTCTCATCATAAAGGAAACACCTACTAAGACATTTAAAAACCTAATGCTACTGAGCATTAATTGTATGGCCTTGCTTTTGTGTAAGCCTGCTTCAGCTCAGGTTGTCAGTAATAACCAAGTCATGCATGCTACTCTTTAATATATAGATATCTTAGGGACTGTCATCTCTGATAGCTGGTTCTATCTTAATAAGGCCTGAACTTGCAGTACTAAAGAGCACCAATTTTATTTCATGTGAAAAGAATTTGGGGGTTGGGGGTGTTTTGTTTTTTTCTTTTTATTCCCCCCCCCCCCCATATCTTAGATAAATTGAGGCTTTATAACTTCATATATCTTTTACCATAATATTTGTCAAATACGTTTTCAAAAGCAGCTCTAGACTTTTTGAAGTGTAGCACTGTGATCCACAAACACTGGCACTAAACAGGCTTAAGAAATCCCTTGCCAAACTTGATACTATTAAGAAAGAGCTGCAAATACACATGGTGACTGGTATGAGAATAGAAAATGAGGAGCATTAGTTAGAGTAGGAAAGAGGAAAAAAAAAAATCAGAAAAAAAGGTGCAGTAGCCACCATCAAGCAGAAACATTCTGCAGTTTTACAGTAAGAAGTGAAGACATTGCCATGACATAAGAGGGAGTCAGCTTAATAAATAACATGAGGTGAAAAATAACAGAAAATATTTAATATAAGTAAAAGTCCAAATAAAATGACAGCAACATGCTGAAGAACCAAACTATGAAAGTCCCACACTAGCTAGCAAGCTGGGAATTTGTTGATAAAATGGGAAGAGGAGTTGAAGAAACTGTAAATAAAAAGCAGTGATGGCAATATAAAAAAGAGGGATCATGCATCTGAATGCATGAAGTGCCTTTTACTGTGGGAAGAAACCACAGAATGAAGATGTAAAAGAAGGAGAATGATATTTAGAACAGAGGCTGAAGGAAGGAAATGTTCAAAAAGACAAAACCAGTAGGAAATCAATAATGGACTGAAAGGAGCAAGAGGTGGAACCCACCAATATTCCCCCAGTTGTTTAGAGAAAGAGAAAAATCCTTTTCTGGCCTGTGTGATTACAGTACCGTATGGTAATATCTTGACTCACATCTTAAAATAAATGCAATTTCTGTAATTGCCTACTATTGTGTCCATGTTGCTGTGCATTAGGATATTACAAAGTGAGAATTACAGAGGGAGACATATAAGATTTTTATCTGATGGCCATAATCTTAACTCTTATATTTCTGAGGATCTATATATGGCTACTGAGGTTTTACTGCTACTCCAGCAAAACACCATTACAGAAACATCTGCCCAACATGGTGGCAGAAATGCTGTTCTTGCTAGATTTATGCTTATATAAACAAAGCTGTATAAATGAAAGAAAAAGCTCAGTGCTAATAAAGCTGTTAAAGTGTATTATCTGGCTTGCGATCCCAGTTTTTTATGCCTGTGTGGTGGTTTAAGCCCAGCCATAAATCAGCCACACAGTTTGTTAGTTGTCCCTCAGCCTTCTTCCCCCTGCTCCTGAAGGGATGGGGAGGAGAACTGAAAGAATGTAACTCCCACAGACTGACATAAGAACAGTCCAGTAACTAAGGTACTGCTATCACCAATAATAATCATAATGATAAGGGAAGAGAATATAGCTGCTCACCACCCACTGACCGATATCCAGACTGGCAAAGCAGTGAACCAATTCTTCTGGATCCCGGCTCCCTAGTTTTTTACATCCTGGGCATGATGTGCTGCGGTACAGAATACCTCTTTCATCCGTTTGGGTCAGGTGTCCTGTCTCTGCTTCCTCCTGGCTTCCCCTCCTCCCTGGCAGAGCACAAGACTCAGGAAGTCCTTGGTCAGACTAAATATTTGAGCAGTAATTAAAAACATCAGTGTTATCAGCAATGTTCTCAGGCCAAAAGTCAAAACCACAGCACTGTACCAGGTACTAAAGAGAAAAATGACTGCTACTGCTGAACCCAGGATGGCCTGCTTTCAAAAGGACCCCAGAGCTTTGAAGCAGATCTGCCTAGATATTTTGCTGTAGAGAGCAAAGTGTTTTAAAAAAAAAAACATTAGAGGTATAAATAAAAAGATAAATACATAAAACAAAAAAAAAAATTCTTTCACCCACTTCTTGCTGATTAGACTTTGCCTTGGAGTCAGGGTACTCAATGCCAAAATTCTTCCTGTGTCTTTGTCAGTGAAGAGCCAAAAAGTCTATCTATCCCTACCCTCTTTGCACCAGCTCCCAGCCTCACTAGCTCCTGACTCCCACCTGTGACTGTTTACTATCCTGCTTGTCCCAAACTCCAGGTACTAAAATTCTCTTCACAGGCATGCTCATCTGCTCCCCTCCTGCCAGAAGGTCCTACCTAACCCAATCACTCATTTTGTTTGAAGTATTTGGGCATAAAAATCAAAACTAAGAAAAGCAAAGAAATCCTGTGTCATTTTGTCTGTCACCAGCATGTCTGAGCATGTCCCATCTGGAGTACTGAAACAGAAGTTAAGAACTTCAAATACAGTTACATGTGACAGCAGCATTCTTCTGTCTTTCATGCATAAACAATGAATAGGTCTTTAGCATTTTCACCTCTCCTACACGTTTAGAAAAGGGTTGGCAGAAAACACAGTCCTGTAGAGATGATTTTTCTCTAATAACAATCCCAAGAAACATCCAAAAAAAAAAATGGGAATACAAGGAAACAATACTCAAGGAGACGACTT
This sequence comes from Forpus xanthops, assembly GCA_032466535.1. NCBI lineage: Eukaryota > Metazoa > Chordata > Aves > Psittaciformes > Psittacidae > Forpus > Forpus xanthops. The sequence goes on along the minus strand of JASSUY010009437.1, from coordinate 23,690 downwards.
AGTCCTAGAGCACACTCACCCATACTCAAAGGATGGCCAGTTGTAGTTAGTGGAATAAAATCTGCTTCCAAAGCTGTGTTGTAATGTGATTGACAGCCTTCGCCTTCTCAGGATAATGCTGCTGCCGTGACTACACTGCATGTTAGGATTTTCATAATTCAGTATGACAGAGATAGACACTCGGGAGTTTTATCTGCAAGCTAGACCCTTTTCCAATATTGACCCAAGAAGCTAAAAGCTTGTCAGCTGTGCCATTCAAAAAACCTCAGTAGTGAGCTTGTGCAGCCTCCAGCATAGACTGTGGCTATGGAGAAACACGAATTCATGGTGGACATTCAGTGGAGCTACTTGGACTCATTAAGAAGGGCTGGACTAATATATTCTTAATTCAAAACCTATGTTTAATATCAGTCATAGCAATAGTATAGTCATTTATTAGAGTAATTTGATGGTTACTTAGGCAGCTTTTGTTTATACAACACTATTCCACACTTTCTACTAACGTTTCTTCTCACCAAAGTTAGTCAGGAGTAGTGTCTGAGAGGCAAAAGGTGTGTACTTCCAAGCTTTCTCCATGTGAAAGAATTAAATTCTCCATTTTAATACTATCTTGCCATCTGCTTTGTGGGACAAAGCAGTATCAACATGACCATTATCCTATCAGTGCCAAGAAAGCTCTACTTTTCTCTTTGGCCTCGGCGTGGCATGTAATCAAGACCAATTGCCTTTTTGCCTTGCAGCTTTTTCTATGGAGAAGAAAGTGAAGCCTTATTGACACACACAGGATGGCAGTGTGATCACCAGAATATCTTGAATCTATTGGTATAGGCATGATTAAGCTTTTCTCCTGTCATTTTCCTTAATGTATGCCAATTTGGGCTTGTCAGTTATTTTATCGAGTCTGACAGAAGCTTTCATCCAAATAACATCTCCAGGAGCAATCCAAAAGCACTGTGAGTAGAGCTGGTCTAGAAATACTTTTTCTGTACTAAGAGCTTCTTTTTTTCAATTAAAAAATTTAAGTGTTCTCAATTACTGAATTGTAAAATCAGTTTCAAATTTTATAAGTGGCCAGAATATCCACAGTAAATTAAAAAAATGAATAAGGAAAAAGCCAGCATCAGAGTTGGTTACCTAGTTTTAAAAATAAGCATATATTTCCTCTAATGCTTTCAGGTGAAAAAAACCAAAACAATTGGGTTTTTTGGCTGACAGGTTGATAAAAAGTGTTCACCTTCCTTCTACAACAGCCAGTCCCTCACCATTTTCTCTGCAATGAAGCACAATATACGTATGAGATATTTTTGCCATACAGTTAACTGATGTTCTGTGCATTCTCCTGGCTGTCACTTTAATAAAGATAAAATTCAATTGCTATACCAACAAACATAGTATCTTCAAGTCTGTCCCCCCAGTCTTCATCAAAGCTTTTTATTTAGAGGGGAAATTAAAACTAAGGAAAACCACCAAAAAAACTAATCATTGAGAGGATTTTTGGTGGCAGTTTTCCTGATGTTTAACATTTCATAGTCAATCTGCAAAACTTTGTCGTTAATTTTCAAATAACTTGAGTTAACTGGAAAGCTCTATGATTTACTTGCCCATTCTTTCAACTCTTTGCCTTCTGCAAAGGAGAGTCCAAGATATAAAGCATAATCAAATGCTGGGTTGCATTCCTTGCAGAGGGAAAATTCTTTTAGTGCCTTTTTTAAAAATTTAATTACGATAGGATTAGTAAGGGTGATGAAAAATCTTAGGATTTTCTCATATTGAGATATCAGATTGCCATAAATAGGATCTTTCCCCTTTAATGTATAAAAACTATAAGCTATTGAAAGGTTAATTATGCCTGAAGTTAATTACTGTTTCCTAACGGTTTCTTGTTAAAATTTCTCTTGCAGCTTGGGGCATATGCTGAAGACTTGTGAAAGCATCCAATTGTCTGGACCTGTTGCACTAAACAGTGAAACTAAAGATATATTTGGGGGCTTAGCACTTCCTCCAAAGAGAAAGAAAAACAACTCTGAAATTAGAAAGTGATCCCTTCAGAGGATAAAGTGTGTTGGATGGTAGATAACATTTCTGTTTATTTTCAAATTTTCCAGATCCTGGATCTTGCTTTTCTAAACCACCCCTGCGATTGTGAATTAAATACAGAGGGCAGTGAATAGGTAGCTCAGAAGAAGAATTAGTCATGACTGAGTCCACTGTGGAAGACGAGCAAGAAGAGAAGGTAGTTGAAGAAAAATTAGTGTTTCCTTGCAGGCTGTGAAATGTTTATTCATAATAGAATACATTTACTTAGATCTGTAGTCCCTGTGACATTCTTTGGAATAAATAAGGCAGAAAATGCTGACAGCATGTCCTACCTTTTGTGCTTATGGATAAGCAGACGTATTACGATCACCATACTTACAAAGGAAATAAAATGCAGAAAAGCACAGGAATGATCCCTTCTATTTTTAACATAGAAAGGAAGATAATATAACAACCTTAATTTGGAAAGGAGCCTGAGGTTTTGAATCTTTTGCTCTGTGACATACACATAACATTTGCTAAGAAGATAACTTTTAATATCTGAATCTTTTAATTATCTTTAATTATGATCACAATAAAGCATAATGCATTTTCTAGGCTGTTTTGGGGTGGTTCTTTTTTTGCAAACTGACAAGCAAGTCCAACAACCCAAAGCACTTACTGATTTGCCTTCCAAAACTGAGTGGCAAACAACTGTATTTAACCTTGTCTCTGGTTGTTCAGTATGCTTTGGCAGCTGAGCTTTCTAACTGGAAAACCTGAACAATATTTTTCAGTTGATACCATCTGTCAGTTATAAATCTCATTGTTCTACTGTCTCCTTCCTGGGTTAAGTATTTCCATTTTTGCAATTCTCCCACTTGTTTAACAAGTCTGACCTAGATTAAAACATATTAGGCCAAATTTCAGTATTTGTGAGTCTCCTTTCCAAATGTTTGTGGCCAAATCAAACCAAAGTATTATTTACACTTCAATAAAAACAGAATATTTGGGGGAAAGGGCTGTAAAACAAGCAGTGTAAGCATCTGTCTTTCCATTCCCTGTGGTTACCTAAGCAAGACGAGATAAGGTTTTTTCCTGTCAGTGTTGCGAGTCATGTCTACAGAGTAGATGATTTAAGAACAATGCTGCTGTTGGAAAGGAAGATAAGAAAACATCCGTGATGGTTTGACAATGAGCCAGCTGGGGTCCAAAGGATTACAGCTGTACACAAATAGAAAAGCAGACATGCTGGTAAAGTCCTCCCAGCAGAATTCACAAACATGGGGCTACCATATGGAGGCCTGATTAAATCTCACTCTGTCCCAAAGCTGTCACACCTGTGAGTCAACCCACAGCACTGTGCATTACAGCTTGCAGATATCTGTACTGATTACCTATCTCTTTGGAGGGTGTCCTTCCATCTAAATTCATTATAGTTCCGTTGATGCTCCATGAGGACTTTTTTTTTGCTGCTTTTGACCTCATCTCTTGCCACATCTTGAGCACTCACTGAGGAATTTTCCATAAAAATTCTAAGCCACACTAAATATACCCCTACAGTAAACAGCTATTCTACAGGTGACACCCATTATATTGCTACAGGGTGGCTTCGAATCTTCTCACCACCTGTTTAATTTTCCTATGTGGGCAATGGGTAATCTCAAATGACTCACAGCCTTTTTCACATCTCAGAAACAAAGCTGGCTGACCTAAATTAAACTGGACCATACATCCTAAAGAGCCTTCTCTGAGGGTTTGTATTACCTGAGACCTGCCCAAGTGCCACAGAGCAAAGTCTTTTTCCTCCAAGACATCATTATTAATGAAGAAAACTTTTCTGCATTTAAAGCAACATCAACTGCTTATTCTACAGATTGAAACTTGCTTTCAGTGAAGTAGCTTCACTCCTATAGCATAGTTTAAACTACACTACAACTGACAAAGAAGGAAATATCCATATCTATTTACTCCACCATCTAGACACTCCTACTGTATCTGCCAGCTAATTTGTTAAAATGCTAAAGGGATTATAACAAAACAGATTTACACTAAAGTGACAGGGCAGGCAAGGGTTTGGGGGACAACAAGAGGAAAAATAATTTGTTTGGTTTTGACCAAATTCATAAAGCGTTGGTTCTGTAATGGATATGCAATAAAAAAAAGACAGTGTGTAGCATAAATTCGAGAGAGATTAATGGTCACATTAACCTTTTGAGAAAACGATAAAACAGATTTATCCCTTTGCAATTGGTGTGATAAAGTAATAAAAACATAGTAAAATAGGCTAGAAATCATGTCATTGTTTCTTTCTTCAACAATCTGACCATCAAATAAACACGTAAAATAATTAAAAATTTACAGAATAAAAAACGCATATAATAAAACCTTACTTGACATTTCATCCAAACAATGGAGAAGCACAATTAGAGAGCTTATAAAAAAACATTCTAAAAAGCGCTTGAAAATTGTTCTGAAACTAATTTCAGTGTCAGAAACACTGTTACTATTCCCTTTAACAAATTTAAATGCATAGACACATCCAAATAAATCTCTTGGAGGGTACTAAATTGAGAAACAATTTTTGCCATGTTAGTAATAGGCTTTCATGCTCAGCACTGTCTACATAAAATGAAAGCAAGCTATAACATGAAAGAAATTGACCATAAATAAAAAGAAAAAAAAACCACCATGGGTATGAATATTTTTGCTTATCATAATCGCCACAGAAGTTAATACTTCAGTGTAGTGTTGATTTCATGATCTTTAAAAATCTTCTTTTTTTAGGTAAATATAATGATTTCTGAAGCTTGAAAATGCCAGTTTTCTTTCTAAGGACATGGGAAAGAAAGAAAACTCATCAAATCCTGTACATAAATCAGACTCCTTGAAAAAAATCACACCAGCACAGTATCTGAAACTCATAAAAATCACCTCATCAATATCATTGTCAAAAAAAAAAGTTTTTTCAAGAAAAAAAAAAAGAAAGAATTTACATGCCACTTAAGTTGTGTGTGCACTGCTACCTAACATGAATAACATATATGTGAAACAAACTAAAACGGCCTGGCCAGGAGAACAGCCGTGTGGTCTGTGCACCTTCACTTGCTTCATTCACACTCCTTACTCATACTCACTTCCACTGGACTGGATACTTTCAAAAGGGGGAAATCAAACTAATTTCATGTTGGTAGCCAGATTTTCCAGGACCGAACAGAACAGACCAACTTTGACACCAAAAGTCTGAAAAGTCATGCAAATGCAAGTTATATGTTGTTCCTGGAAGAAGACATTTCACTAAACTTTGGATGACTGAAAATCAAATGTCCAGTTCAGTGGCCATCCTGGCACTATTACAGAAAATGAAAGACAGAAGCATTTAGAAAAGGTAATTCAACACTTTTGATGCATTGAATCAACACTTCAAGTTCTGTCCTCCCTATCAAGAAAATGGAATGCAAGTGAAGGACATCAATGATCATTTTAGGAAGAAAAGTATCAAAACTTATTATTTACAAAAATAGTATGAATTCTTATTGCTGCTATTTATATCCTCTCTGCCCCCTAGTTATAACTAAATTAATCAATGCAGACTTCAAGATAGCAACAATACTGTAAGATTTGGTGAGGCACTAGAATGGGTTGCCCAGGGAAGTTGTGAATGCTCCATCACTGGCAGTGCTCAAGGCTGGGCTGGACATAGCCTGGTTTAGTGGGAGGTGTCCCTGCCCATAGCAGGGGGGCTGGAACTAGACGATCTTAAGGTCCTTTCCAACCCTAACTATTCTATGATTTGCAGGACATATGTTAATCAACCTATTAACAAGGAATCAAAATCTTGAAGGCAAAATGAAAACCACGTCACCAAAAAGAGTGTTTACAGAGTATGGTATGTGAACTTCTGGAATTAATATGACAGCATTTTGTGTTTTTTTTTTTAATGGAAGTACTATTAATTTAAAACAAATGAAAAACTGGAATTCAAAACTGAAATAAAGCTTCTGATGTAGTAAAACAGGTAAAAAAAATGTTAAATGACATTTATATCTTCCAGTAAAAACTCAGTACAATAACTGTCAGCTGACAGTTATATTCCACTGTTCCTCTGAATCTAATTTATAGTTATAGAGGGTCTGGATTGGAATAAAATTGATATTGCATTCTTTGTAGCCTACATGTTGTTACACTGGAATGCTAAACTGATGAGTGAAATATTCTCAATACTATCTCTTGCAGAATTACACACTGTATAGCAGTCTACATGTAAAACCTTGTCGCCGCATTCTGCTACCTCTCTGTGGCAACTAATCTTCAGAAAAAGGACCTGTCAACACCTTGAGACAGACTTCTATTATTTTGCTTGTTTGATTGTTTCATCACTACCATTCTTACTAGATTTCTAAAAATAGAATGTAAATACGCTAAGATATTGATGCAGGCCTTCAGTCATTCCCTGGTGTGAGATGATGAAAACAATAAGAAATAGACTGAAGTATCACTACAGAAGTGCAAAAGATTTTCCCAGCAGACATTAGGGCTATTTTCCACAACCCTTACTCCTTTCCCATGTCCCAACAAAGGTCTTTACAATTTTCAAAAAATTCAAATGCATATCTTCTACCTATTTTGCAGAATAGACTAAATAATCTTCTATCTTTGATGTAAAAAACAAAGAGTATTGTAGAAAGCAGTATGCTACTAGAACACATAAAACCTCAGAAGGTATATAATAAACTATGAGTATTACCTAAATACATCCAATACAACGTTTTATAGCATCAGATCTTCCTCTAGGTCCTTTCTGGTGCTGATGCAACCTCATGAAGTTCAACAAGGCCAAGTGCCAGGTCCTGCACCTGGAGTTGGGGTAATCCCAAGCACAAATACAAGATGAAACTGTTGGAACAAGTCCAGAGGAGGGCCACAAGCATGATCAGGGGACTGGAGAACCTCCTCTTTGAAAATATGATGAGAAAGTTTGGGTTGTTCAATCTGGAGAAGAGGAGGCACCGTGGAGACCTCATAGCAGCCTTCCAGTATCTGAAGGGGTCCTATAGGGATACCGAGGAGGGACTCTTCACTAGGGACTGTAGTGATAGGACAAGCGGTAACGAGTTCAGACTTAAACAGGGAAAGTTTTGATTGGATATGAGGAAGAAGTTCTTTACTGTAAGGGTGGTGAGGCAGTGGAATGTGCTGTCCTGGGAAGTTGTGAATGCTCCATCGCTGGTGATGTTCAAGGTCAGGCTAGATAAAGTCATGGGTGGCATGGTTTAGTGTGCAGTGTCCCTGGGGTTGAAACTAGATGATCTTAAGGTCCTTTCCAACCCTAACTATTCTATGATTCTATGGACATAGAATGGATTGAGCACAGCCATGAGGAGGAGGACTTGGGAGTGCTGGTTGATGAGAAGCTCAACATGAGCCAGTTTCAGTGTGCACTTGCAGTACAGAAAGCCAAACGTGTCCTTGGCTGTATCAAAGGGAGAGTGACCATCAGGCTGAGGGAGATGATTTTGCCCCTCTACTCTGCCCTCGTGAGACCCCACTTAAGAGTACTGTGTGCAGTTCTGGGCCCCAACACAAGAGGGATGTGGATCTGTTACGGCAAGTACAGAGAAGGTCACAAAGATGAGCAGAGGGCTGGAGCACCTCTCTTATAAGGACAGGCTCAAAGCTGGAGAAGAGAAGGCTCTGGGGAGACCTTACAGCAGCCTTCCATTACCCAAAGGGGACCTACAGCAAAGCTGTAGGGGGTCTCTTTACAATGGCATGGAGGGGTATGAAAAGGAGTGATGGCTTTAAAGTGAAAGAAGGTAGATTTAGATTATATATTAAGTTGAAGTTCTTTACTCAGGGTGGTGAGACAGTGGAACAGATTGCCAAGAGAAGGTTTGGCTGCCCCACCCCTGGAAGTGTTCAAGGCCAGGTTGGATGAGGCTGTGAGTAACGTCTAGTGGAGGGTCTAGTGGAGGGTCTCCTGACCATCACAGGGGGTTTGGAACTAGAGGATCTTTAGGTCTCTTCTAACACAAAGCATTCAAATTTTCTGTGATTCTATATTGTCATTAAAATGTGCATTAAAATTGATCAATTATTCTACCATAAATTCATTGAAGCTAAGTCAGCAGGAAGAAAGACCAGAGTGAAATGTTCCTTTTCTTAAAACATTATATATAGAAAAGGGGTACTTGTTAATGTAAAATTTTGCATTTAAAAAGTTGTAAATATTTCATAGCTTTTGGAATGTATTCATATATATATTAATAAATTTATATCCTCATAGAACTAACAAAAAAAAATATTGCTTTAAAAAGCATTCAGAACTGTAATATACATCATATTCTGGAAAAAAAAGGTAAAGATACCCTATTTTTTATGCATTCAGTTTATGTTAACTGATTATTTTAAATTTTTTTAATTAAATATCTCTATATTAAATCTAGGTATTTACATACACAATAACATTCATTCTCTGAGGGATTACTCAGATGGTTGAAAAGCTAAAATCGTTCCTTTTGAAGCCAAGGAAAAAGAATAAATTAAATTGATCAGAGTAGGGTTAATAGGAATCGTAAGAGGAAAATTAGGAAAGGCTTGTCAGGGGAAGAATAGAAAAAAAAACACAAGATGGTTTTGCTTCAAGCAGAATTCTTGGCAGGTATGTCATGCATGCAGGAAATGATAATTCTGACAAAGCCAGCAGTGGCCTGAAAAAGGCAGAGAGTAACAGCATAATTTCTGTACACATGGGCTTCAGAAGGCATATTGGAGGCATCCAGTTGACTATCTTCTGTCATAGGTGAATGAAAATTAGATATAATTCTTTGAAAAAAAGCACCGTATAGAAAATTTCCATAAAATCTCCACAGTAGCTAACTTCCCACCAAGACTTTTTAAACTGATACCTGCATTTTAAAGTCTTTTAGAAGAGTTTATGACTACCTGAAGCAAACACCTGCTGTCTAATCCCAATAGCATACATTATAGGCAGCACTTAAGTATTTGAAACAGATCAGGGAAATAATTTAGTTACTGCATGAAAGGTAAAGATTTACTCCCACACCAATCATAATTTGCCAGAAGTGCAATGCCCTTCTGTTCCCCTGTGACAAGCCCTTTTGTGTTTGTGGATTTCATTTTGCAGATGGAGGAGAGACACAAGTATGTGATTTCTAACACAGCAACAAATAATTTTGTCTTAAAAAGATCACAGAAAAACAAGAAACACACAAACATAAACTGCTGTCAGAGTGTATATTTAAGTACTTCCTTCAGCAATTTTTGTATTTATTAGTTACATTATTTTACAGTATGTAGACTTTATAGTACATTATGTGGTTACTAATTAATAAAAATAGCTGGCTTTCTCAAGTAATATCAAGGAAGTGTAAAAAAATTGTTGGAAACACTCACACTGTGTTAACCCCTCTGGGTGCTGTCCAAATTCATTTTGTTTAAATGATATGCCTAGGACTACTTCAATTACATAAAACCATCCTAATTATCAGTGTGGAAGAGGTATCACAGATTTTTCTGCATGACTTATAGTTGGTGAAGTAGCTGCTGAAATGGTCAAGAATTCTGGTGAATGAAGAGTGTTTGAGCTACCTACACTATCATTCCTATTTAAAAACACATAAAGCCAGCCATTTCATCATCCCTGTATCTTAGACCAATGACTCAGATTGTGAGCTGTAATACAAATGAGTAGGATGCTTTATAAGACCTTAGCATTAGGAAAAGGAAAAAAAAGAAAAAGGAAGTGAAGAGAAAGGTGCCAAGTAATGTATTTGGGGCCAAAGGAAAAGCAAAATTTGGAGAGCAAAAGCTTATCAATGCATACTTGCTGACACACATACCCAAGTTAAAGAACTTTTAGGATATAACATTAGTTTTGTGATAAATTGTTGAGAATTAAATAGCTTCTGCAAATTTCCAAGAAAGGAGAAAAGTGCTAAAAAAGGCAGCTAGTATAAAGATCTGTGGGGCTATTGGTCATTGCTGGCACATCTCCTGGACCATCTGTATCATAGCCAAAGTTTGCTCCTTGGCATCTGCACAGTGAATCTTATTTCCCTGCTCTCCCCTATGGTTGCTTAATCCTCTTCTCTCATCCATAAGCTGGAACAGAAGGCACAGAGCAGAAGCTAATGCTATTATGTACAGTATAAGCTTCCACTCTTTTTCCGAGTACCCAAAAAAAAAAAACTGCCCTCTTTCCCTGTACACATTGGCATTATTTTGCTTCACTGCCCAGCTGGTGATGTGGTGATGCTTAGCTCTTTGCTGTCCCTACAGCATAGAGTGAACACTGTGAATGGTTTATCAACATTTCGAGAAACATCTAGAAATACGATGAATGGACAGACTATGTCACCAAGCTAAGTTTAGAGGAACTCGTGGGGACAGGTATAGAAGTAGGAATTTGCTAAGTATTTGGTGAAGTTGGGGAAATGGAGACACAGGGACTTTGAAGCAAATAGAGAGGAAGAGGACAATGAAGAAAGAGAAGTCAACTATCAAGTAGTTGCATGGTCAGGTACATTTTTATCAGCTAGTTCTACTAAAATAGTCCAAAGAACCATGAATAATACACAAAGACCTCAGTTTTAACAAACATCTTGAATAACATTGAGTTTTTTCTTCACAGAAGAAAACAGAAAAATCAGTGTTAGAGAAACAGGTGGCATTTACTACTGATGTGTTTAGCTGATTTTATGTCAATATTTTTTTTGAAAAACAGTTATGCACATGAATACACCTTTATATTTTTAATAGTAATCCTGTAAATAATTACCTTGTGTTTTGTGAACATTCCCCACCCATTTCTTCATATGAAGTCAGGTGCTGATAAATCAGGTGTTTTTTTAACAAAGTGAACCACTCCCTGCCTGCTAAGAGAGATGAGAGCCTGATGTTTATGTGGTTAAAGACAATTTGTGCTTTCTGCCTTTGAGATGCAGATAGAGATCATACTGTTATTTATCTTGTTTACCTTGGCTTTTTGTGATGAATTATTAAAATATGCCTGGAAACATGGAGACATTTTGGAAGAAGGGTCTTAGTGGAGAGTAAAACAGGTATAAGCACAGAGATAAAACAAGTAACCCTGTCACCAGCAGATGCAAGCAAAGCTGTAGAGAAGAAAAAAAAAACATTTTGTTGGTCAAATTCTGCTTATGGACACACTTCAGTAAATACAGTAGGCTGCTTAAATTCATCATATGCTTAGAAAATGGTATAGTGGCTACCCAAAGGCAAAACTGCCACACAAAGCATGGAAATGTAATTTACATGGTTAGTATTCCTGCAAGATGCAGGAATGACTGCAAGATGATTGGAATTAGACCAATCCAGGGAGAGGAAAAAAGCTTCTTCTGTAATTGAAGTCATTGTACACTTTCCTTATCATCCCAAGAGACAAACTACTGAAAGAATTTACTCCTAGGTAAAGCACTTAAATGGTCGTCTTATTGTGTTGGGTGAAAGTATACCCGGCTTTTAAAGTAATCATGAATTTCTTCAGCAAGTATTGCTACATCTAATAATATTATTTTAATATTATTTATAATATTCTCATTTTATTTTTTTTTCATTTAGCTACAACGAATTTGGCAAAACTTGAACAACTAATATAAAATTTTGCAATCCATGTGTTTCAGGTTAAAGATTTTAGGCAACTTGCAAGGCAAAAAAGGTTCAATCATTTATAGTCAGAAAGAAATATGTTTTTATGTCCTGTTGAACACGTAGAGCCACTTCACACAGAAATCCCAAACTCTGCAGCAGAATATGAAACTTGAAAAGAGGACAGACTAGAGCCAGAGATCTGCCTTTCCTTAAAGATCTTTCTATATTATAAAAATTCAGTTTGCATGTGCTCAATAAATATGGGTCAGAATGGAGCAATTAAATTCTGCTAAGGCTTGCCTTCCCTGACTATTTGGCTGTATTGGTGAGAGTAAGAATTGAGGAAGTTAGTTTAAGTGAATATTTTTGCTGGCTTGCTTATTTTTCAACCAAGAAAAAAAAAAATTGAAACAATGAGAAACAATGTCATTTTATCAAAATAAGGATTTTGTTTGGGTTTTGTTTTCCTAATCAAAATAAGGATATTTTAGATTAGTTTAGACCAAAGACTCCCTGATAAGAAATACTAGGGTTGTAATATAACTCAGTTTTCTTGTAAGTGAAAAAAAAACAACCCCAAAACAAACCCTAATCTATTTTAATACAAGATTTAAATAAAAAAAAAAAAACAACCCCAAAACCAAACATGAAGTACCTTTTCAAAATGTTTCCTCTATTTCTGGGATGAAAATCTATTCTGAATGCAACCTGATTCTGTGAGAACTCTTATTAATTCATGAGCTGTATTTTTAGCAGATAAAGTACTTGACTAAAAACATTATGCTAGCACTAGAAAAAAAAATATTACAAACTCTTTTGAATGGAATTAACAGAAATAATTATTTTCTATAAGCAAATTTTGTGAATCACAAAGGGATTAGGAAATGATATGAAAGTGGCAGCAACATATAAATAAGTTTGTCAGTTTAGCAGCTGATAAAAGTCAGATTCACAGTTATCTTTCACAGTCATAGAATGGTTTGTCTTGGAAAGGACCTTAAAGATCACCTAGTTCCAAAATCCCTGCCAAGGATAGAGTCATGTTCTACTAGACTAGGTTGCTCAAAGCCCATCCAACCTGGCCTTATCTTTGTACCTTAGCACTTTAGTACATTAGCACTTCATACATCAGTTGTACGTAAGTACTAACTGTGTGACCCCATTTCACTCTATGCGAATCACCTCCTATCCAAGAAAAGGATGAATGATCTCCCAGGTCCACAGAGATGCGTTTGTATGTAACACTCCTTTAATAATAATAAAGGGTATTAACAAAGGCTTGGTATTCCCTTTTAAATGTGAGGATGATTGGATGTAGTGCTGAAAAAACTGGATACTCACCTGGCTGCTTCTCGCTAGCAATCCAGTAGTTTGCAAGCATGCTCTTGACAGGCAGCCAGAATTTATGTGTTCCCGTTTTCTGGGAACCTTGCTTGAAAACTAAAGGCCTGAGCCATTAAAACACAGACAATTCAGTTGCAGCTGAAATCAGTGGCGGCTGTAGTTTTCTTTTCCCTTTGCAGGGTGTAAATCACATACCTCACTCAGACGACTTCAGCAGTATAAATTCTTCAAATATTGCTTGTGAAGCACTCAGGTGCTATACTGCTGAGAAACCCAGAAAACGTTATGAGGAAATTAATATTTTGTACTTAGAGCTAGACATGGAAGATTTATGAGTCAAAATCTCAAACCACACATTTCAAGATTAAACCAAACCACAATAGTGACCTCCTTTCCTTTTTTTCATTAAGCAAGCCCTGTTCGACTGATGTTCTGACTAATAAAGCAAACATTCTGGAAGAAAAATAAAAAGTTATAATTAAATACAAAAGAAATACTGCACTTCACACAATGAAGCTGAAGGAATTCTGATGTGCTAGTTTTGAGATGCCTTGCTTTGCTAATTTTTATTCTTCTTGCACATAATGAAGGTTTTTTTTAAAAAAATTAAGGTAACACTGAAGTAAACTAAAATTAATACTAAAATTATAGTACAAAACTGAAATTTGCAGCACTGTGGGCTTTATAGACACATCCATGAAGTAAAAAAAGTAAAAGATCTCAGGTTTTGTCCCCTTTCCAAATCACCTATGTATTTCAGAAAACAGCCAGACTGCTAGAAGATGTGAAACAGAATAATCTCCTTTCTCTTAGGTTCATTTCATACCAGCAAGGAGAAGGAAAAGAGTAAATTTCAAAACTGAGTATTGATCATCTCTGCATTTTACACTATACTCAGTTCTGCGTAGGTCTGAGAAGTACACACAGGTGTTTTTCCTGACTGTGTCATTAAGACAGTATAGTAGATGAAATTTTCTTAAGAACAGCTGGTCCTAAACATGAGTTGGACAGGAAGACAGATACTAACAATGGAAGCTAAGCAATTAGTTTCCCCATTTTATATATTGTATGCAAGTCTTCAAGTGAACAAAGAGATACGGTAATACTGCTTCTATGCAGCTAAACTTCAACACTTAAATATTTTTGGCTAATGTGGGCTCTCTGCTATTAACGTATTCCTCAAAAAGTGCTTTGAATGTCAGACTAAAACCTATCAGCACTCTACAGCAATTGACTGTAAACAGATCACATCTTAGAGAAAGTAATATGAAATGGTAATAGTAGCAGTAGTAAATAATAGCAAGTAGTAGTATACTCTAAATTCACTGCAATATTTTAGCAATAGTATTTTCAGTAAGCAAGCTCATGTAAAAAATTGTATGAATGGAGCTCAGTGACACGACTTTCTGATATGAAAGTCCATCATACCAAAGAATCAAAGGAGAGTAAGATGTTTTTTTAACAGAAAGTCTACAGGATTATATCTTGTATCAAAGGGAACAGGAGCAAACTGAGGTCAGTCACTGTAACACAAGTTTCTGACATATGGTTAAGTTTTTGAACCCTGACAATTCAAAGAAAGTTTTGCGGAGAAGTATCTAACTTAGAACAAATCTTTTCTGATTGTTTTATATGCTAATATTTACTGAAAGATAACCTGGGGCTCTTGCTCTCTCTTACATTTGTTGAAGTCAGGAGAGATTTCAACATTTTAGGATTTTTTTTTCTCCACCCATATTTGTCACAGACAAAAATGCATTCAAAGAAGCAATATTTAACTCAGACGCTTTCTGCAAAAGGTCAGTTTGATGATACATATACTTGACTGAGTGAATCATCATTTATTTATATTTTCCTGTTGAACAGTACAGAACATGAATAGCCGAAATCTGAAAAGTTTACTTGTCTTGCCTGTCATGAGAATGTTTTTGTTTGAAGAACTGTAAGATATCTGATCACTTTCTATAAACTTCTAACACTCAGAACAGTTAAATTATTCCCTTGAATTAATAAATGCATAATTTTATGCGTTACTCACCTTTCTACACTCTATTATTTGTACAAATTATGCAAATTGAAGGGCTTTTGGTTATTGAGGGGTTTATCTTCTCCATTGTTAATTAAATGAAAATTATGAATATTTTCATCATCTAGGAACAGGATCCTTACCTTGCTGGAAGTAGAAATCTTTTTTTTGGAAATCCATAACCATTGTTTCAGTGCTATTCCCTCTGGATGCTGTTACCTCTTGGTGTACTTTATTTGCAAGCAATTGGACTTACAACACAAAATAATATAAAGAAAATGTCACTTGTAAATCCCACCAGGCATTCTTTTTTCTTCTCTTCATTTTCCTTCAAAGGACAGACTGCATCTAAGTAAATCTCCTCATATTTCTAAGTTACATGTCTGTATTTTCATTTACTAATTTGAAAACAAATGTCCATAATTCTTCTGACTGCAGAGAACGTGAGAATACCCTGGGCAAGTATCCTGGCTATAGTGCGCATACATTTTTCATGGAAAGGTCATGGACTTTCCAAGAAGGAAAAAAGTAAAGGTAATAAGGGGATTGCACCAGCCATTTTAATGAAGAGTCTTACAGAATACAGTTGTCATACAAAGCAGCAAGCTTAGTTGCTGTACAAGTTGTGTGTAAACTTATTTCTTGCAGAAAACTGTATCTTAGAAATGGGATTTCCTTTAAAAGCAATTGAACTGGTCTATATTAGAACAGTTACAATGAAAGACCAAGTGTTTTATTTTCTTATTAAGGCGTAGCACTTGGCTCTACTGCACCTTCATTCAAGGGTTTCTAAGACCATACTGCAATGTAATTGTTTCTACCCAGTTAGAATAAGAATTGGTGGTATCTCCATTGGTTTGTGAAAGAGGAAACTGCTCAGCTTTTAAATAATGTTCAGGCGCCATTAATTCATTTCCTGACAGAACAACAGGTAACAGCCTTTACAGGATATTTCATTGCTGATTTTGTTGATGCAGCAGCAGTCAACAGCTAAATGTTATCAAAAAGTTTATAGTTTGAAACACATATAGGCTCAGAGAAAGGAATCAACTGGGAAGAAGGGTCTTTAGCCTACAAACCCTCCCTAAAAGAACTCCTTTTTTCAACATGTTTTCCATCTTCATTAATCTCTATGCACTATTCTTCTTCAGAGCCTAGATAAATATTCAGTGTTTAGATGCTTCTAACCACTGATACTACCATCCTTCTAAGGGTGCATCTCATCTGGGTTCCACCTCATGAGAAATACCGCCACATTTTCAAAATCTAAGTCAGTTCATGTTTAAATATTCACTATACTTCAGAAAGAAAAAATAAAGGACAATAAAACAACAACTTTGGAAGTCAGCCAATCAACAGTAATGATGCTACAACAGTCGCTCAGAGCACATCCATAATGGAAAAATCCTGATCACTCTCCTACTACTTTGAACAGCTGTCAGGGTAATCAGATACTTCTTTCTAATGGTGTTATACAGCAGTCATAGTTCATTGTATGGGATTCCAAGTGTTGGAGGTTTCTAGAGAGCTCTTCCAGCACAAATGACCTCAGGTCTGTTGCTAGCTAAGTAATCCCCTGCCAGGAAGCAGTAGGTGCTGTAGTTTCAACAGCCTCGGAAAAGTGGCTCATGCTGTTTCATCATGATTTGAGTATTTACCACTTGCAGCAAGCCCTGAGAAGCAGTGATCCACCAGATCCCAAGTCTGCAACTAAAAGAGGAGTTTCTCCACTGCACTGTTTCAGTCCAAGGCTCTTTGACACTACCATAGTGTAGGGAGGCACTGTAAATTTATAAAATGCTCACACAGCTAAGAATAATCCTTAATAAAACTGGTAGAAAACTGTCTCTGGCAATCAAATTGCCAGTGAATACTAAATTTGGCTCAACTTCAAATCACTTCAAGCCACATAAGAGCATTTTTACAAACAAGGCCTTTAGATCCAGTTGCTTCTGCTGGCCGAGAAATGCCATCAAGAGCATCCTACAAAGAATTTCTTGTCCCTTTGTAAATATAGTGATATTACTATTTTATTCCACCACGGAGGTAAACTTATGCATGTGTACACTTATGTATTAATCAATAGATTAATGGCAAACTTTGCTAAGCAGAAAATAACCTCAGCAAAAAATTTTTCTTCATCCTTAAATGCTACTGTTGAGTACAATTCTAAATAAATTTAATTATAAACCTCTAACACTCATTTCTTAAATATTTTTCTCTTGATCTTTATTCTAAAATGAAGCATTTCTCCAGAGATAGTTACTCAATGTATGTGTCAGTTTGACATACTTCAGAAGAACAAGCATGTCAATGCACTTCTGTCTTTACAGAATCTCTCAATAGAAAAGTCTATGAAGACCTTTTAATCATCTTATTCAAGCATTCATATCCAAGACATTTGCTAATTCATTAATGGCACAAATCATAAGGAATACATGAATGGAACTAAAGAACAGGTAAATAGCTTGTCCTTCTTTTGGTTTTCCCTCTCCAGGGAAAAAAGCCCAAACCAAATGAAAATAAATAAATAAGTAAAACCCACAACAAAACAAACCAAACAACTCCCCAACTAAATAAACGAAACAAACATGAAAGAATCGAAACCCAGAAAGCAAACTTAAGGACACAACGTTAGGGATTCACAAGACCATTTTTCATTTAGTTGCGTATTCCCTGGGAAGGTACCTGCTGAAGGATGGGTATCGAACATGAAACTTTCCAAAGCAACAGCCACATCAAATCTCTTCTCTTTTGCTTTAGATTCAAGGAGGTACAATAGGAGTGCATTCGACCTAGGCTTGTATTGTAACCCAGCTAGGGTTAGGTCCAACAGCTAATTTTATTGGCTAGGAAAGGAGAAAGCAATTGACTCAGTGGGTTGAGCAAACAGCTTGTACTTCCTGGAATAAGAGCACTAAATATCATATGGTAGTTGAATATTTCTTACTGCTAGAGCTGAAATACAGGTATTCAACTTTCTAAATAACTTCCCTACACACTGATAGGCACTCAGTACTATTTTCATCATGATCTCTCTCACTCTCTATACTGATATGAAATGCTTTGCTCAACCTGAAATAGCATCTGAAAAGTTCCTTTTGCTAGAAAAAATACATATAAGAAGTTTCCTACATACATGTAAATTTCTTCAAACAAGCAGCTGAGACAAAAAGCTGAGCCAAGCTTTACACAGTGGGAGTTAAAACCTTTTCCTAAATAAATCCTTGTTTGCTGGAGGCTTCTGACTGAAGATTTACTGGTGTTAAGCTACATCTTCAAGTTCACAACCAGATGCCCCACTGATTTCAATAGGCTATCCTTGCTTCTCACAGGAAACTCTCCAATGCAGACAAGTAGTAAGAGATATGTCATATCTGAACTATCAATATTGCAAATAGATGTGTATGCTGGACATTAGTTTGAAACTCCTGCCTTGCTCAGCTTAAAAACAGACATCATCAGAGAACTGCTGACACTGCACATGAAAGGGAATAAAAGCCTAATATGTCACTACCAAAAAAGTTCTCACAGTATTCTGGGTACATTTATGAGTGGGTGATGCAGTGCATAAACCAGTCTGTATGAAAATATGTAAGTTAAATGGAAACTAAAATAAATAATTTAAAAACTTTCACCAAAGTTATAAATAAAATCTGGACCTTGAACAAGAATGACATGTAATTCAGAATTCCATCTTTTGATGCAAAATACATCCATCACAGCTTAAGAAATGGCTTCTCTGCTTGATCATAGCAGAAATTGTCTCTTTTTCATCACTGCTGACTGTTTTACCCATTCAATTAGAAAAGCTTAACTCCAGCTTGGGTCATTTGATTTTTTCCTAGTATCTTTAAAACCCAGTTGTAATTGAATCAACAGAAGTACTATCTAATCATATTGTTCTGCTATTTATGAAGCTTTATAAATCTCTGTGCAAGTAAATTAGTGTCATATCAAACTGCTGAGCCTGAATTTTGCTGGCAGAGACAGATGTAGGGCACTTTCTTTTACCATGGAAGAGCAGATCCTGGTTTAAAAATAATTCCTCCTTATTTCCCCCCCGCCATCTAGTGTATTCAGAAGTCTTATGTGGGTCAACTGCAACTGAGATGAAACCATCTTATCTACAGCTTTCAAAAAGTATATGTCACCTATTCATTCTAATATAGTCATTACTGCTAAATTAAAAATTACATTTTAACTCCTGCTAACAAAATTGTATTAAATCATATTGCTTTTCACAAAAAAAAAAAAAAAATTTAATTACTTTTGACAAAAAACAGTTTCAGTGAAAGATCAGTGATGATGTAATAAGAGCAAATAAAAATCTCTATATATCAAGTGCAGCCCATGCACAAATGTGTAATCCTAATTTAGAAAGAAGAATATTAATCTGCCACACTGAAAATATTTAGCAAAATTTTATTAGCTCACTTGTCTTCTCAGAACATTTTGGTACTTATTTGCCTGTTACAAATTTGGTTATCAACATCCAAACTCATGTCTATTGACTTTAAGGGCTGTTGACTTAATATAATTTGATTTTATGTGTCAAATTCTTTTACATCATCTTTTGGACTATATTTTCCTTAGTATGTAGCATCAAGATATATAAAAAAGATTCTTCATCAGGGACTGTAGCAATATGACAAGGGATAATGGGTTTAAGCTTAAACAGTGGAAGTTCAGGTTAGATATAAGGAAGAAGTTCTTTACTGTGAGGGTGGTGAGGCACTGGAACAGGTTGCTCAAAGAAGTAGTAACTGCTCTATCCCTGGCAGTGCTCAAGGCCAGGTAGGACAGAGCCTTGGCCAACATGGTCTAGGGTGAGGCATGGGGGTTGAAACTAGATGATCTTAAGGTTCTTTCCAACCTTAACCATTCTATAATTCCATGATTCAAAGGGAGACAAACAAAAAAGATGCTGTTTATCTGGAAAAAGTATATTTATAATAATTATGAAATATCTTACATCTACAATTTTTTATAGTAATTCTGGAATTTATGCAAGACCTATGTGATAGCAGGGGGGTTGGAGCTAGATGATCTTAAGGTCCTTTCCTATCCTAACCATTCTATAATTCTGTGATTGACTTTTTCAATGAGATTTTGCATATCAGAAGAAAAATCAAGAAAATAAAATCTTCTCTAGCATACCATATTTGCAGCATAAGTAAATCACAGAATCATAGAATAGTTAGGGTTGGAAAGGACCTTAAGATCATCTAGTTCCAACCCCCCTGCCATGGGCAGGGACACCTCCCACTAAACCATGTCACCCAAGGCTATGTAGTGAGCTTCAAAGAGAAAGGTTACTGCATTTAAGAATCTGATGCTGATAGCCATAAAAACACACTTTACAGTATGGTCAGCATTTTCAAACAAGACTATGCCTACAGGCAGCCTCTGTAACAAAACTATTGAAAACCTACAAAAAGTAACAATGAGAAATCAAGAGCCATGGACTTTAGGCCACTCTCATCATAAACCATTAAAATAATATTATGTAAATACTGTTAATGAAAATGGGTTTGGAACATCATCTTTATCCTTTTTTACATTAATCATAGATTAATACATTGCTAATTAATACATACTTTTATTCTTGATTAGCTGCTTAAATGCTTATGTGCAATGTATACATATGCATTAAATATTGGCTGCACAAACTCCTCCAAACAAATTCATTTTTATGTGGGGCATGCAGTCAGACAATTAACTCTAACATAACATACTCTCAACCACATGATATGCACACACAATAGCCACTGCAGTTACTTACCGCAAGTTACTTTCACACGTTAAATTCAGATGGGTATTGTTAGGAAAAGCACACATACCCTTGGACCAGACTTCCAAAGAATTTAAATTTTTAGGTTTAGGTTTGTTTTAGTTTTGAGTGTCTTTTTTTTTTCTTTTTGCTTGCCTTGTTTTTTAGAAGTCAGCTAACTTCCCAGTATGTTTTGAGCTGTTTGCCTATATATCAAACTATAAAAACACTACAGTCACTTCTGAAAATATTTCACCAGCCTTTACGTGGTTTGTATTACTAATGACTTCATTGTTTGTGCTGTAGTAGTAGGCCTGTGCTGCTTTATCTGGCTTTATAAATACCTTGAAACTGTTGTTATTCTTCAAGATACTTGAAATTTTTTCTAAGTATTCAGCTCCCTTGACATTAAACTTTCTAATGGAAGCTGAGCACCTTTCAGTGTATGACCAAGACTGAGTAGTCAGAACAAGGATATTTATGACTACTTCAAAAAGAAGCAAGAGAAGAAATAGAATTTTAAGAGACTATATTAGCAGTATTGAAAAAGAGTCTAGTAAATAGAGATTAAATCACTTATGGTAGAAGAAAACCTCTGTAAAGTCCTCTGGATGAATCTTAAATTCTAATAACCACTTCTCTCTAGAACGCAGTGTAAAAATCAAGCTCAGCTCTGAATAAATTAGAAATAAATCTGCCTTAGTTCTAGAACTCTCTTGAGAAGTTTCACTAATAAATAGAAGGCTTCTTTTGCTCCAATTTTTACACAAAAAAATATTTTAAGTGGTGCACTACACTTATTGATCACAGTCATAGCTCAAAGATTTTCTTTTCAAGTAATTCCTGTCAACGATAATTTTTCTTCTAGCATCAGTCTTCTGTTGTGCCATATTTTCTGTTTATTTCTTCTATATTTCTCAAAAAAATATTAAGATATTCCAAATATTCCACTGGGAAATTTCTCTTTTCAAATGCAGTTTTTATATATACACTACTATTTATACATGTCATTATAGGCTTTTTTTTGGTTTATATTATTTAATTTTATTTTCTATAATAATGTACCATCATTTCCTCTCTCATTTTATCATCAATCACTTTATTAACATATTACTAGATATCTAATTTCTCCAGGTGTTACAATGATAATTCTATGCTTTGTGTACTAATGTGGTGGGATATTTTGAGCATGGTGGGAGATAATAAATCAGTTTATGTGTACTAATCTTAAACTGTTTTCTAGCTAATCTCATTTTTATTTTAATCTCAGTTAAAGAGCACCTTGCTATGTATTTCCTGCATTCCAAGCTTGACTGGGCTATCACAGGAGAGACTTAATGAAGATCTTGTCATTGACTTAAGTAGAAGTTGAACTAGGCTTCACATATATGAAATGAAGCAAAAAATGTCGCACAACACTCCTAATTACACCCTGGGGAAAACTTCCACTGAAATCTATAAAGAAATCTGCTTCGTATTCCATCATTAATGTTATGCTGATTAATAAAAATAAAATAGAAAATGTTTCAATCTTGCCAGGAGAAACTTGAACATTTCAATTTCTTCCCTTCTCTCTATTTATGTGGAAGACGCATAATAGGTATGTTTGTTATCATTCTGCTTGATGCTGGTTTGTTACTCTCCTCTGAGATCCCTGAGGAGGATTTCAAGTTTTCAGGTAACAAGCTTCATTCCCCTGAGCCTGCCACCCACCTCAGTTGGTGGGAGGTAATTTTATATGCTCCGTTTACCTTAATAATAATGAATTCTTAATAATATGAATTCTATTCTAGTTAGGGGATAGGGTGATGACATGGAAAATCAGTTCATTAAATGTTTATAATTCTATAAAGACAAAGTATTTGTTCAGAGTACAGGTCCTAAAACATGTTGCTTTTCAAAAAAACACACCACCTATTTGTTCTGCTTGTAAAAGAGAAAGACTCTGCTCAAAGGCCTTCAGTTGTGTTAGTTCTGCAGGCAATGATTTCAAAACTAACTCTGAGCAAAGAATATTTAACTTGAAATACTCTTGAAAACTATTGGACCTGTAATTATTTGAGTACTTTTGAGGCACTACACCCAAAAATTACCTTTTATATGAAGGCCACCAAATCCAAAAAAGAAGGAAAGAATATTACAGGTTTCTATATGCTCAGGACAAACATACACCCATCCACAGCAAAAGCAGACCTCCCACTCTGAAAACCAGAGTGGCTTCACTGATAACTTGGAAAGCCAGCAGTAAAGTATACATGTTGCCTGACCATTCGAAGCACTACAGTTACTGACAGTAAGAAAACGATTGCTAAGAGTGGTTGCAGAAAAGCTGATCATCCAAAAGTATGAAATAATAAAAATAAAGGAGAAAAAAACAAGAACAACTAGTGTGAAAAATTGCAAATAAAGATAACTAAGCAGGGTACTTAGTAATAAAGCTGAAGGTGACCCAAGGTCCTGGAAGTGATATGTAACTATTGCATGAGCAATATATATAGCAGAGAGCCAGCAATGGAAACAATACTACTTAAGATCAGTAATCATCGAACCATAGAATAGTTAGGGTTGGAAAGGACCTCAAGATCATCTAGTTCCAACCCCTCTGCTATGGGAAGGGACAACTCCCACTAAACCATGTCATCTAAGTCTACGTCCAGTCTGGCCTTGAACACAGCCAGGGATGGAGCATTCACAGCGTCCCTGGACAACCCATTCCAGTACATCACCAACCTTACAGTAAAGAACTTCTTCCTTATATCCAAACTCCTGTTTAAGCATTAACTTGTTACCCCTTGTCCTATCACTACAGTTCCTAAAGAGTCCCTCCCCAGCATCCCTATAGGCACCCTTCAGATACTGGAAGGCTGCTATGAGGTCTCCACGCAGCCTTCTCTTCTC
>JASSUY010009436.1:0-19737 GCA_032466535.1 Forpus xanthops | reverse complement strand
AGCCGCTGCCCCGCAGAGCCCGTGCTGCGCAGCGCCGGGCAGCTCCGCGCCCTCCTGGTGCGTCCCGGGGACGGGTGCCCGCCGCTGTGCAGAGCGGGGCACCCACACTGCACACATGCGAGAGCCTTCTGCCCGGTCCTTGCGGGCAGTGACCTGTATCAGCCTTCTACCGGGGCGTCGCGCTGTAACGCGCAGCCCTGAGAGGGAATTACGCCTCAAGCCTTACAGCTCTCCCTGTCTACAGAGCACAGGGTTCTGTCGCTGTTAGCACAGCGCAGCCCTGGCAGCATGGCCCTCACATTAAGGGGCACACACACACAGTGATTGCCCTTGATCACGCAAACACAGCTAGAGACAAGTAATGCTCAGTAAGCTGCACTGTGGTGCGATGACCAGGGCCACAGCACAGCTGTGTGCTGCCCACCCTTGACCTACCGAGGCAGCGACACGAGACCTCACACATGCCTTGCTATACCACAACAGCAGTGTGCATGCAAGCGTCACATCTACACTCTAGCATACAGTAACACGCACAGAAATTCGTAAGCCCAAAATGACAGCAGCCCATCCCCTTCAACACGTGGTGTGGCAACCTGCACAATGGGCTGAGGGCTCTGCAGCACTCTCCGAACACCCGATACTCTGCAGAGTACTTCTTTCTGTACCATGTGGTACCGTGTGGTACCCGCTGCATCTTACCTGCTACCAGATCCATATAACATAGTGCAAATACATGAGGCAGCCCAACACCATTACACTGATTGCAGGTCAATGTACACGTGGATTTGTGTACAACTGAAAATCACCACAAAGCAAAGGCAAGGCTGCATAAAAACCTCAAAACCACAGCGTGACATCGTACAGCACAAGGAGACTATTGCTGCAGTAACGTCCCACCAACATTAGCATTCATAAAGGCATCCAGGCCCTGAGCTGTGTAAAACACAACCGAATGATAATACCAGAGTTCTAGCGGAATGAGAGAAAACTGCCTAAGCTGGCAGTGAAAGTGAATAGTGAGCTTTGTGGATAAGATGGGGATAATGCCACATAAACACCCATGAGCAGAAAGCTCATGCTGGTTCCTCAGGAGCAGCCACAGGCAGAGTGCTGCAGTGGTGAACAACTCCTCCTTGGCTTTTCAAATCTGGATGTGTCTGCTATCAACCCACAGCATTTCAGAGCAAATCACAGGGAAATAGCCTATTAAACCATATCTAGAACTGCTTTTCCTGGGTGTGTACATGCACTTCCATGTGCAAGTGCACAAATGTACATCCCATATGCTTGGAATCAGAAAAAAAAACAGACTTTTTTTTTCCCTCCAGAGCAAAGCAGCAATGCAAAGGAACAGGAATACTGTTTCTTCCGGAAACACAGTGGGTAATGTGGCAGGCCAGAAGCACCTCCATGGCACGCAGGGCAGTGCTGGTTGTGCTACAGGCAGCAGAAAGGTTCCCTGGAGTCAGCCATGTGGCCATCCTGACCCACTGCTGGGTCCATGCTGGCTCAGCCCCAAGCCAACTCACTGCTGGCTTCCAAGAGCAGGGAAGGGCCCAGTGGTTTCTTGTGGGTCAGCGCCGCCATAAAGCATTCGTCATGCTACATAATTATTCCTCCCCACTGCCTGAGGGCCCTGCAGGTCATCTGGGCTATGGAAATTACTCACATGAAAAATAACCAAGAAGGGGGAAAAGGAAAGACTGGGTATAGCTCCTAGCTATTCTTAAGCTGTGTTTGTGAAGAAGGGAAACCTGAGGCAGGGAGGCAACAGCTCCTCACACCTTTCTTTGCTCTTGAGAAAAGACAAGGGGGAGCAATCCCACACAGCAGCCTCAGCTGAGCCAGTGGGAGCAGAAGGCAGGAGGAGTTCAAAGGCTCTCCTCTGTCTCAGCTGCTGATGTGCTGGTGGGAAGTCTGGCTCTCTGTGCTTATATGGCTTTGGCTACAGAGAGCAGGGGGGTGTAGGTTAATAATTGGCTGTGAACATAAAGGCTTTGTTCTCTCTGTTTCTCCCTCCCTTTCCCTCTCCCTATGGGCAAGGTCTGGCACATTCAGGAGTACATGTGGTATGATCATTTTTTTCTCAAGTCCTGAAAGCACAAGTGATGTGCACCGTAACTGGAGCTGGGTGGGTCTTGTTGATGGAGATGGTGTCTTGTGTTAGACCAACTGATACATCTGGAAAAAGTTAAAGCAGTTTTGGCCCCAGCACCATACCTGAAGCATAAGCAACAGGTTTCAAATTGTCGGGGTTACACTGTAAGGACTTACAGAAAGAAAAGGTTATATTTAAATGTGCATGCTTATCTTACAGAAACTGAGATTTTATTTCATTATCACACATCAAAAGGGGGTGGGAAGAAAGGTTGCAGAGGAATCACCAGTGTGTTTACTATCTGATGGTGTTTGTTTGAAAGTTATGCATGGTATTGCAAATAAGACATTACTGTGTTCTGGGTGCACTTCATGTTTGTTTATGCTGAAACAGTCTGAAAGCCTTTGAAGCCAGCTGCTAACAATTAACACCTACATATCAGGGTTTTACCGGTACCTTTCTCTGGTGCTTCAGTCTACACAATTGTCTGAATAGAAACACTTTTCTTTCTCAAAGAGCTGGCCATGATGTTTGTCTTCTTGGGGTGGGGAGTGCAAAGGGGACAGGGCTTTTTTCCAAAACCAAATTCTTCCAATGAAGCTACAAATGCAGCAAGGAAAGCTCTTACACTGGCACGGCTAGCCAAGTACAGGAGTACCAAGAGTTGAACTGGAATCCCCACAAAACACTTCTTAAGAATCTTACAGCCTGTGTCAATGGGGTGAAAGAGAGGTGAAGGTAAGTTTTGCTTATCAGATCCCTGCATCATTTGTTTCTGCATGGGATCGTCATGAATGGTGACCAAAAAATACTTTCCTGGAAAAAAAGGAACCTTCGAGAGCTGAAGGATCCTGACCCCCCAAAACAGCTGCAGAGTCACATACACCTCTCCTTGTCAGCCACTCAAAACTTCCAAGAACAGGGTCATTATTGTTATCTGTATACCCACTTTAAACTTAGAGTAAAATACAGCAACTCCTAAAACTGACTAATAACAAGATTTGGTTTTACTATATTGCTGTGCATTGAAGAGTGGCTGCTTGCTTGGTTCCTTTACAGAAATCTAAACCATATTTCATTTTAAGGAGATCATCATCCAACTAATGCTGTAAGCAGCGTAAACTGGCTTTGCCCCCCAGAGGAAGACTTCTGCTCCCTCCGTGCCCCAGCTGTTTGTTCCCATCCATTCCCTTTCATGTGCCAGCAGGCACAGTTGTAGGCCTGTGCAATGAGATACTGTGGAAATTAGGTTTTTTTTGCCAGATTAGCTTTCAGCCAAATCTGTTCTGCAAAAACCAGAAAATCAGGAGAAATCAGAGCTCAGTTCTGTAATGGAGTTTAAAGCCCGTGCTGGCCCAAGGGAGGGCATGGCACAGCAAGACAGCAGCTTTTTTTGGTTTATACTAGCTTACAGTACTTTGCAGGCGGCCTAGTTATAAAGAATTTCAGACACAAATACATATTCATATCCATGAGATAATATTCATAACATTCATGTATCAGTTTCCTGAGAGGGGATGAGCAGATTTAACAGCTCATTTTCACTGAAGGATACTACTGTTGTCATTCTGCCCTCCCATTGCCCTTTACCACCTGATGCTTCTTGGATATCTCCATGAGCCATTTCAGCTCATCAGTCTGGTAGAAAATGAGCACTGAAAAAAAGGATTGCTTTCTGCTTTGTTAGCAAGTTAAGGTGGCTCAGGGAAGGGTCAGGCACATCCTGGAGTGGGCTGGATGGTGAGGACAGGGCCCTGCAGCTGGGAGCAGGAAGGAGAATGGACCAAACCTCCACTTTCAACAACTACAATAAGCCATTTGCCGAAATGACTGTCTTAGCTAATCTACTGCACTTTTCATGTCTTTTTGTACTAGGACTGAATTGACTGTTTTCCCCTCTGTCTCCTCTCCACAAACATTATGGCTGAATACAGTCTGAGTTCAGGTTCATTCCAAAAGTCCTAAAAAAGCATGAAGAATTTATTAGCACAGGTATGTTTTGTCCTGGGCTTCAGACTGGAATGGATTTGGGAATAAAGTTGAACCAGACAAAAAGAGAAAACATTATAATTTTAATCTCATAATCCCTGGAGATCTGATTTGTATTTTTCAAACTTTCCCCCTGTTAACACAGTAAAATGTATTTGTTTGCTACTTACTGAATGTTGTTACCAGTAAAAACTTCAATTACTAATGGCAAAAAAGGTCATAATTCCTGCTGTTTATATTTTGCATTTCTCCCAGCTTGGATAATGAAAATCAATAAAACCACTTTCTCTGCCAAGTCTCAGTGGTACAATGTTGGTGAATAAAGGGAACGCAAACTAACAAATGTTCTTGGGAACTGCAGGAGAACGGTAAAAAATACAGTATTAAAAAAATCTGTTTGCAATCAATATAAAATCCAATTCTTACAAAAGTTTAATTGGAACCTAATTTAAAGTTGAAATGATAAATAAAGAAATTGTGAGATAAACTTGTAAAGCAAGATGATTCTCATTTTCCATTCACAACGCCATCCTTAGTTCACTTTGGATCCTCTTTCTGCTCATATAACTATATTGATCCATCTCAACAAAGGAATTTTGTTTTGTTTTGTTTTTTAATATCTGTATTCTATAAGGATCTGAAAGCAGAGTGGTCTTGAATAGCCAGTACTATCCCCCTGTAATACCAAAATAAAAGTGTGGAATCAGTTTTTAGAAATCCAGTTTCAATTAGTCTAGGTGGAATCACACCTCTCCTTCCCCCTTCTGCTAAGAAAGTGTCCCTTCTCCCTGCTGCTGGAAAGGTAAAGGAGAGCTGGTAGAGCTCTCTCAGCAGCAGCCAAGCTGTAATAACCCGTGCACTAACAACCTATGCATCCTTCCAGGTTCCACTGGCACCAGGTATGCCTATCAAAGTGTGCATACTGAGAAAGAAAAGCCTGAGTGCACAAGAGCTGTACACTGAGAACCCAACACTGCCCTGCCGTGTGGGAAGGAATGTTTGCCTCACAATCCGATAATGACTTGTTTACAGTTAATTAGGCATAAGAGCTGTTGATAACAAGCCTGTTTACAGTGTGGGCAGGAGGCAGCTCTGTCTAAATAGGTCCAAAAGATATTAATGGTCTTAAAAGTTTGGCAGGTGCAGAAATTGGACTCTCAAAAAAACCTCAAAACAACAACCAAAGGTATGTTCAGAGAAATGCAGACTGGAAGGAAAATCTAAATCAAGCCTCAGGGGAGATTTATGTGTAAAAGTTTCATGTTTAAAGATATGTTTAAAATGATTCTCCACCTCAAAGTTATATAAACATCTTAGTGATGCAATCATTAGGACTTTCAGAGAGAGGCAGAAAAGCCTTTTGAAGCTAACTTAAAAGCATTGGTGGATACAATCTGAGATTTCTTTCTTATTTCTGTTCACGTATCTCAAAAATTCTTACTCGCTGTTGTTTTCACTTTGACTCCAAATTCAACCTCATTCTGTATGAAGGGTGATTTTCTGGTCCATGACCAACACTAAGGTCTCATTTATCGCTGTCAGAGTTTCATTCTTGTTGTGTTTGTGGTCAGATTTGGTCAGGATCAACCTCTGTGCCAGGATGGCAGGATGTTTCCCCAGGACATCCAGGAAGGGAACAAGGTGATCTTCTGTTCTGCAACAGCATAGAAAGATGAAGCACTTCATGGAAGGGGTGTCTTGTGATGGTGAACATTATCACGCAGTGAAATGGTAGAGAGCCCACCCAGCCTTGGGCTCTCCTCCATAATAAGGCTAAAGTATGAACTGGACGCTTCTTTATAAACTCTGATAGTTTTGGCTGTGTACTGTTGCCTGGGGTTTAGTCTGAGCCACCCCTCCATGGCGATCTTGTTCATCATCTCCAGGTAGCTCAATGTACAAGCAAGGAATATACCAAACTGAGGTTATGCAGAAGTGCATAGGCTGCCCTGAAAATCAGTCAAAGTTAACTTTTACCTCAGAGGGATTTTTTGGACAAAAATCTGTAGCAGATGTACATGAGGATCCTCCTCTTGAGAGGAAAATGAAGGTCCTGCCCTTTCACTACACCACTGACCAAGGAGATTCAGGTTAAGGTGCTGGGGTCTGTCAAACTAGTTCTGATACAGTGCATCATGTGTTAAATTAATATTCCAGATTCCATGTCCATGGGATGCTCTCATGCCATGTGACAGCTTTGCAGTGGTGATTTGCTCTCCTAACCATGAGGCCAGACATTGTCACCCTTCCTCAGGAGGGCTCCTAAGGACAGTATGCAGCTGCTGCACAGCAGAGCACTACATTTGCCTACTGATCTGAACAACTGTGATCTTAAACTGACTCTCTATTCTTCCCACCCTAAGGCTACTCCTGTGGCAATGCAATTTATTCATCTCTCCTTGCTCAAAGCTCTGCCTAAAGGTACAATATGTCCTTTGATTATCTGAGAGAACAAGGCAAATTTTCAAGGACCATCACTGGTTTCTTTTTAATAGTATGTCATTTCCAGATTCTGTTTACTTCTAGCTTTTAGCACTGATTTCTTTTACTGCAGGTTTCATTAGATGTTCTGTTTGCAGCCATTGTTCATTGCTGCTAACAGCAACATCTACTTTTGCTGTAAATGGGCCAGTATATACAATTTTAATTAATATAAGTGATTTTTAAATGGCTATTTTAGCACAAAACCCATGAAAAGACCATGTGCATCACAGCTAAAGGTGCAGGTTTTAAAAGTATTCTCACCAATCCTGTTTCCTGTTTACTTTGTCTTCTCTCTTTCTTCTTTCCAGGCTATTTTATACTGTCCAGTAATATAAGCTACTGATGCTAAAAGTTTTTACTCATTCATTCCCCAAAGCTGAAGTGTTTGCTCTACACATGCAAAAGCTGTGGGCTCCCAGGCCAGAGGAGCCTGTTGGGACCTCAAAGAGAGAGGAAATTTCAGTTCCTGAGGTCACAAATCAATCTCTCCAGCAACACGACAAGGAGGGGAGAAGACTCAGTGGAAAGAGTAGCTGCCAGCTGCATTACCCTCAGCAGCTGAAGGAGGAGGGTGTATAAGTGTCTGTTCCCTCCTCTTGACCACAAATGATTTGCTTAAAATGGATGCCAGAATGATGATTAGAGCAGAGCCCTCCCTCCTCTGCTTTGTTCAGGAGGAGGAAGGGAACATAAACGCTTGGATACAGGGGTCTGGGCTCCTACTAGTCCCAATCTGCTCATATTTGCCTCCCCCTCGTACTTTGCCATCACTATCAAAAAGGATTGCTTGATGTTCCAGAAATGGCTTTGTGCTTTGCAGAAATATCAGAGCCTTCAAACTGCCCCATAAATTGCACTCTGCTTATGCAGATGATGCCTATGAAGCTATCTGGGTCAGGCATGCTAAGCACCCCGCCTTTCCTTTAATGTTTTACCACAGACTCTCCCTCACATGATCCTTTTTCCAGATGGTCCCTAATCCTTGAGTATATCCAAAATCCTCTAGCTATGATTTCTTGATCTCCTCAACGACAGATATTTTTTGTTAGTGTATACCGCACATAGTGTACATTCTTCTTTTACAGCACTTCGTGGCATTTGCCAACAGTATTTCAGAATCTTCATTCTTTTTCACTATATTCCAGCTTTCACACTGAAGGAAACAGCTGAACAGTGAGCCAAGCCAACTGCTTATCAGTATGATTTGTGGCAACTGATACACACCTTTCCTTCCAAGAAGCAATTCATTCATGCAGACGTTTTCTGCAGATGTTTATGGAATAATCCCAAAGTAATTGAAGAGGAAATCTGAACAACAGCAATGTTCTCACTCCCTACCATCGTAATCAGCTTCACTGATGAAACCTCAGCTTCCCATTCACCATTTTTTTACCTATCTCACCTTTTTACATCATACCAGTGCCGAACTCCTCCAACCCAAGCACTCCTAATCACTTCACTGCCAGGTATGGGAAGGGCGGCCTCCATCAATAGGGGTTTCACCTGCCTCTGAAGTGTAGGAAACCGCTTCTTCTGCCTCCAGCTTGGTCACGGCAACCAGCATGGACATGCCTTTCTGACTCTGCAGTGCAGTACTCTCCTCTGAGCTCCTCAGAGCTAGGGCCCCAGTTGAGGTGGCAGCCTATTATCATTAGGATAAGTAACATAACAAGTACTGCTGAGATAGTTAGTACTCTCAGGACTGGTTTTGAATGGAATATGGCCAGGAGGCAGAAGTCTTTTCCAGCTATCATATTCAGTACTTTGAATGATGGATTAGTCTTCCTATTAAAACATTTCCTATCAACAGTTAAAACTTCCCCTTATTTTCTCTAGGGCTAGGATTTGCCCCTAAGCATGTACAACTACTTAGCATTCTGGCTGCAAAGCATATTTTGTTACTATTTGTGTGGTATCCAATATCCTGTCTTTTGTATTCTCACCTCCTTCCCTTCCCTTCCCTTTCCTTTCCAAGGTGCCCAGTAACCGTATTCTCCTAACAAGCATATAATTATTCAGTTATTGCACTGCTTTATGATTCCATTGTTGGTAATTGCTCAATATTGCAAGTGATTTGTTAGTAATTGCAGAGTCTTTCAGATCTGTCTTCAGTAGGAGAACAAATAGTACCTTGCATCAACAGACATCAAAGTCTTCAAGGAAGAGTTTCTTTAATGATGGGTTTTTTTAACCATCTTCTCTACTGCAGCCTTGAGGGCGAGAGTTTCTTTCTCTCTTTAAACAACAGCTCAAAGTTTCACTCCTGCCCTGCAGTGGAAAAATACATTACATCAGTCTTTGAATAGGGTTTTATTCTGTAGACCAGCGATCACCTTCTTGTAGTTTCATCTGCTTCTAATGGGACTTTACTCTGATGATAAATATTCAGACAGATTAACCCAGCCACTCAAATTCTTCTTAGAGCCTTCTGATAATAATTAAACTGCAAGTGGTTTTCAGATATTTCTGTCATTTAGACCTTCCCATACTGACTTCAGTGGGGATTTGCAGGTGGAACAGAAGAGAAATCGACTTCCCTCTCATTAATACGTGCCTTTTGGTCACACCTTGCCAGCCTTTGTGTAAAACCCTCAATCATTTTATCACACCCTTCCTCCTGTAGCTTTCCACAGGCTTCAGCAACAAACTCACTCCTCCTAAGCTTAGCTGTGTGGCAAGCAGAAAAAGATTTTCCAGCTCTTCTTAGAGTGCCTGGCGCTGGGCCCTGAATTTCCTCTGCCTGCCACTTACTGCTGCAGCTTCTCCCCCCCACTAGTGCCTGCTGGGAACCCAGCTCTGACTCCCCCTGTGTGAACAGGGAGCTAGTAGGCAAGGCAAACTCCCTCATCTGCTGAACAGTTTGTATTCAGCCTCTCCTTGACTACATCCACCTCCCCATCTCCTAAGCCTTTCAGCATGAGCTGGCAGCTCGTATATGCAATGCTGAAGAGGCCATCCAAGTCAGTCACATCCTTGAATGGCCATGTGGTTTATGGAAGATACCAGGAATGTGGGGACGTGGTGTAGTATCCCATCACCAGGGGTTGCACTGTGCTTATCGGAAGTACAATGCCCAGGGCTTGATTTAAACCTGGAACATAGACCATGAGGGAGGAATGTTATTTTGAATATTCTGAGCTGGACAGAAGAAATTAACCCTTCACTAATTGGATGGCTGCACAGCAGTACTATATTTCTGCTAATTAGTAAGTAAGTGTGGAAAAAGCAGATAAAACTCAGCCATGTCTGGTAGGGATATAAGGACTTATTGGAACCTAAATAAATAATTCATTTTTCTGACCTATGGGGCACCAGTCCTTAGTCTGGCATCTATCTGTAGCTGCGCATTCAGGGCTTTCTTGAGTTGTCACAGCCATAGGACAGGAAAGTACCAAATACAGCTATAAAATATATTTACGTAATACCTACATAATCCCACAGCTGTAAATAAATAGATCCGAGATGTAAATCTACAGACAGCTTCTCCCCTTGTTCCAATAACAAACTGATCTTTCCATTGCTAGGGAAAAAAGTTTCCCATTGGAGTCACTGGCTTCAAATGGGAATTGGGTTTGTCTTGGACAAAGCTTCCACTGCAGAGGTTCCCATGCTGCTGACTCACCACATGTCTGCTGGGGACAAACCTGACCCAAGCCAGCTTCTGAGAGGCCTAAGGCAGGCAGCGCAGGTGCTGCCACACAACAGAGGAGGCAAGGGACTAAAGCCAGACACTTAAGATGAGAGGGAAAAGAAATAATGAAAGAACAGAGCACACCAGTACTCCACAGAGCAAACCTGCCTCCCATTCTATTAAAAGTTGCATTTGAGGGAAACAAGATTTTACCTTTATAGTCATTTAATCACGATGAGAAAGAGAAATCTGAAGTGTGGGGGTAAAGTGCAAGTAATGTTCTTGTTAGCTACATGCAAAGCCAAAGGGATTTTCAGAAAATAAACCAACATTGTATCTGTTTAGACAATGTGAAGTATTTACTGAGTGCAAGATCTGTCAAAAAAAAAAAAAAAAAAAAAAACCAAAACAGAAAAAAACCAACCATTTACAGTTCTGGTCAATGCAAAGCCAATGCTGGAGGCCATAATATTGATATTTAAAATAAGACGCAGTCTTTAATAATACATAATATTTTTCAACTGAAGTTATTTTGCCCCAACATGTTTATGCACATTGCAGAGATCAATAAGGATCAAAAATGGAATCTTACACATGAGTTATTTTTATTGGATTTAAGCAGTAATTAAGGGACTTGACAGTTTAAGCAAACATGGGATGTGTTATCCACTAACATCGTGCTCCTTAGCGTCTCTTCTTTTATTTCGTACCAGCGAGGAGCCTGGTTTTCAGAAACCTCAAAGCTAGTCACCACCGACAAAGTTTGGGAAGCACCAGTGTATATCTGTCACTACACCAAAGCAGCTAAATCTGGGTTTGCTTGAGGCTTGAAAATCACAGTGATTTCTTCCTGTGATGAGAAATTTACCCTGAAACCCTCAGCAGTTACATACTGTACGCACTACCCTTTGCTGGTATCTGTGCACATATTTACAAACACAGAGGGGAAGTTTTCATATTGTCATTAAGGGAAACTTCTCACCCCTCAGAACTCGAATTAAATGAATGGCAAAATGCTCTTTTTGCCCTCCACTAAGCTTCAGGAATGAAATACACCCACTAATTCCATAAGGAAAAAAGCAAACAAACAAACACATGCTGATTTCTTTTGCTTGCTGTTTCAACAGCTCATTCGGATTTCTAAAAATAGATTATGATCTGGTCATACTAATTTTGTTTGTATTTGAATTCATCATTAAATAACTTTGAATATGGAATAATCATTATTAATAAGATGAAATAATGTTATTGGTGGTTTCAGATGCTTTTCAATTAATGCAACAAAGCATGAAATTTCTTATTTTTACTGTAACTGGCCCATGAAATCTTTTGCTCTTTCTCTGTGATGTCCTTTGTATGGATTTTTCATTATAATGTTAACAGTTTCTAGTCTGTTTCCACACAGTTTCCTGCAGATCTTACACTTTTGGCACTGGAGTTAAATTTGTGGTCACAGGGAAGTCTGTTCCCACAGGGTTCCTCTGTGGTCCAGAGGCACACCACCACCATGACCAGAGGGATGGTTCCTATGGGGAAAGGCTGAGAGAGTTAGGGCTCTTCAGCCTGGAGAAGAGCCAGGCAGACCTTATTGCAGCCTTTCAGTACTTAAAAAGGGCCTATGAAAGAAATAAGGAGAACCTTTTCAGCAGGGCCTGTTGTGACAGGATGAGGGGTGATGGTTTTAAACTAAAAGAGGGGAGATTCTGGCTGGACATGAGGAAGAAATTCTTTATAATGAGGGTGGTAAAACACTGGCGCAGGTTGCCCAGAGATGTTGTGGATGCTCCATCCCTGGGGACATTTAAGGACAGGCTGGATGTGGTTCTGGGCAACCTGATCTAGTTGAGGATATCCCTACTCATTGCCAGGGGATTGGACTCGATGTCTTTGAAGGTCTCTTCCAACCCAAACCGTTCTATGATTCTATGGTCTTGGTGCTTCAGGAAGGTGACAAATGTCTCCCCACTTAGCAGGGTGTTTAGTGCTTTTACAAGGTACCGCAGAACCTAAGAGCAATTTGGGGAGAAGTTTTAGTGGTAGCTCCAAGGGAAGACATTTCAGCACCGCTGGTGGGCAGGGGCTGGAAGGAGCCAATAAGGAAGGGTGCAACCAAGAGTTGCCACTGTCTTTGTAGTGCTCTGCTGCTACTCCTCTGCAGTGGAAGTTTTGGAAGAGTCCAAGTTTTGAATCAAAGCTGCTTCTTCCAGCAGCAGAATTACCTTCTTATCACTCTATAATCACCTTGATTTCCCAATCCATGAAGGTAAAGTGTGAGACAGGCTCTGAGCCACAGGCAGGCCAGGTTGGAAGCAGTGCTGCCTGTGCCATCCAGATCTGCAGCACACAGCCACAACAGTTTCATTCCTGGTAGAAAGAGGGGTATATTCCTGACTGCCGACACCTTCTGCCTCCTCTCCTCAGCACAGCTGAAATCACGAAGCCTCTCAGCTCCCAGGCTGCCTCTTCAATGCTCATAATTAGAAACATCTTTTAGCTTCAAAACTGAATCCTGCAGGGTGGAAACCACTGGTGGAGACTAACAGAGACAAACCCTCTGTTGCTGTTTCACAAGTCAGGAACACCCTCCAGCCAAGAGCGAGCTTCTCTGGCAGCCTTCAGCCAGCTGCAGGGCTCAGGTACTGATTTGCATTCATATGAGCACAGCAAGAACTGGAGTGAAGGCAGCAGGGCCGCAAGTTGCGCTTGCCCCACAGGACTGTAAGGATACTGACTTGACGTTGTTTGAAGTTTTCCAAGCTGACAGCAAGAGATCAGCTTGGAAGAGCCCCAAAGCATGGAAAATTCCAGCTCCGTTGTTTGCAGTTTTATTCACGTTCAGGCTGTTTGGGAGCACAGGATTCTTTTTTCACTGAAAATGTTGTAACTTCAGTTACAACAGCTGTTACCAAGCAACCCACATAAATGAGAACAGTTTGAGCCAATAAAATAGACAGTTTATTCAAGTTGCTTGGAACCCAAATTCCATAATCATGAGAACAGTGTTAAATGGATAAATAAATAGTGAAGGAGTGGCGTGGAATCAGAATGAGGAATGACTAGAGCAGAGCAAGCCTGACTGCAAGAGGTGATAAAAGGTAGGAAGGCAAAAGCTTATGTATAACATAGCAGAAACAGGAAGAGCAGGAGACATGGAGGTCAGAAAGCAGGCAAAAAGCTTGGCAAGGAATGACAGCCCGGAAAAGTTGCTAAGCCAAGCTGCATAAGACACTGGGCCAATTGTCCCATGTCCCAGCTTTCTCTGCTTTCCCCCTGATTTTCTGAGATAGCAGCACTGCAAATATGTTCAACTCTGCTGCAAGAAAGTTTATCTCGAACATAGGACAAGGGCAATGGATATCAGAGCTGAAGCCTTGCCTGCTGTCACGACCAGTGTGGTACATATTGCCCATTACCTGATGTTGGAGCAGCTGCAACACAGCAGGGACCCCTCTCGCAATCATTTTCCTCAGAACTGGGATCTCATGTTGCCTAATGGCTGTGATGAGAGAAATTCTTAGGGTTACAGCTGTGGGATGGACATATCAAAGACAGGTACAATTTACTATTTGAGGACACTGTGACTTGAACACTGTGTCATGCTTGGTATGCTCACACATCAAAACAGCTGTTGAACATGGTAAAGGCTTTAGAAGAGAACTCAGAAGAACTTCTGCAATACAAAATTTGCACTGTAGTCAGAGACCATCTAAACTCGTTGCACCCAAGAAGCTGGACCATGGTGGTCTAGCACCTGCATGACAAAGACATGGAAGAGACAGCTCTTTAACTGAGCTGGGAAAAAAGTCTAACAGGATCCAGTGGGCAGAAGCTTCATACCACATTACCCATGAAATACCAATAAAATAAAATACTGATTTCTCCATTAAACCTCAGCTGTCCTAATGGAATACATTACAGCAAAGTCAGTTTTGTGTAAGAAATCCATAGGTGTCGTATCAGGAGGTTTCTCGTGCGATGCATCACTGTAGGGAGTACACTTCAGAGACTGATGACATTATTTAATTATGCAGTGTGTCACTGTGTTCTCTGAATTACCTGAGCAGGATACTAATGCTCTGCCTCTGCATAGGAAGTTATATATGGAAAACAGCACAGTTCAGAGCACAAGGGCATCTGCAAACAAACATTTTTATCAGGGCTGCATAGAAAAAGGGTGATAATGAGCAGTGATTAAGCCCACAAACAGTGAGAATGTAATAATTAGAGATTTAGAAGCAATACATAAAAAGAACAAGAAGAAACATTTTGTATTTCAGGTGCTGCCAAATGTGAAAGATAAAGAGCTCTATTATATTTTTCAGGTTTTTAATGTGGTACAACAATTGAAACATGCTATGGAAGTGGCTTAGGGTTTTCCAATTTATCTGGCAGTTTTACAG
Source organism: Forpus xanthops (assembly GCA_032466535.1). NCBI lineage: Eukaryota > Metazoa > Chordata > Aves > Psittaciformes > Psittacidae > Forpus > Forpus xanthops. The sequence goes on along the minus strand of JASSUY010009436.1, from coordinate 5,135 downwards.
GGAAACATGGAGGTTTTTTAGTCAGTAAGATTTTGGTAATTTATGTAATGCCAGGCAGGTAATTTATGGTCCTTTGAATTTTTTGTTGAAACTTGAATTGACTCTGCTGGAATTGTAATAAAATATTTTGAATAATTTAAACCCACCCACTTGAAGATTTCCAATCAAGCTACTCTCTTTTCACAAAGAATTTCCACATTAATGGCTGACACACTCCAAGCTTTAACAGACTCCTTAGCGCTTTTCTTCATAGGATGCTCAGATCTCAAGAGATCCTTAGGAAGAAGGGCTTAACCACAAAGTTTTCCTGACATATATGCATTGCAAACAACTTGGGACCTGAAGCCTAGAGAGTCTCTGAAAGGAAGGTACTACTACCAATTTGATATTTTTATTGAAGTTACTAAAGAAAACCTTGCCAAAAAGGTAGTACTGGTCAGCACTATGCGGTCTCAAGGGCTGCAACCTCACTGTAAAGTTTTGAAGAGAAATTTCTATTCAGATACGTCCATTTCCATAGCAGGGATTCAGTGCCATAATCATCTACCCCATCTGCACTTTGTTTGGATCCATTATAGCATTCAGAACCATGTCTTCTTTTTATTACGTCTTGCATTTCTGGTAGAGGCAAAAGCTTATGAAACCGTAGGGAGAGCTTTGAAACTGAAGTATTCTTTTGCGATTGATGGTGTATCGCATTCCTGACCCAGTGGGTATATTTGAAGTGCTGTCAGGTTATTTTCTTTCCTTGAGTTAGTCACAGTTTTATGCTCCTAACCTCACAGTTAATGTAAATATCTCCCTTGTTGGCTGGCAAGCTCAACTTAAGATAAAACTGAGAATGGGCAAAATTGAATCTCATGATACTTAATACCGTGTGTAAAGCCCAGCAGATGGGGTCAACTTACATATAAACACTTCAATTTTTGTTAAAGAAGCTAGAAAGCAAGATTTGCAAATATTCAGGCAAAAACCTTCATAGAATCATAGAATAGTTAAGGTTGGAAAGGACCTTAAGATCATCTAGTTCCAACCCCCCTGCTATGCCCAGGGACACCTCCCACTATACCATACTGTTTTACTGTGCTGTAAGGGCTCAGAATCCAAAAGAATATATTTCCTTTTTTAAATTTGAATTTTAGGACTTTTTCCATTTCTCAGGATTATCTTACTCAACTTTAGATTTGTAGCATTCTTTTGCTTGACAGAGGCCTTTTTGGCTTGTTTTTTTCCCTTCTTTTTTAACTTTTTTTTTTCATGAGAGTCATTTCAAGAGAGTCAGACAAAATAATGAGTTACTGTAGAAAGTGGAAATTTATAAATAAACCAATCTGTTTATGCATGCCTAGATGACAGCTAAAGGCTTTGCTGTGGAACAGCATAACGGAACAATACCAGTAGCAATGCACCTGCATCTGCCTCCTCTCTGCCAACAGTTGAAATCAGCCTGTGGCGAGCTACATGACCCTCCTCACTCTTCTGCAGCTTTGGTCCTAGAGTTAAAGTCAGTGAGAGTCACTTCTCTTTCATTGCAACATAAATAAGGCTCAGATTGTCAGAGATGGAACAAAACTTGTTGCCCCCTTTCCACCAACCCAGTGTAGATCGGCAGTTCCCAGAAGGGTTGCATCTGTAAGGGATGACATTCTTGTGGACAAGGACCTTTCCACCTCTGCTGGCCTGGCCTTGCTTAGCTTTCCTGCCTCAACTCTAAACAGCACAGGCTCTGGGCCTGATCCTCCTGCAGGCTTTGCTCTAGCCAAGTTCTCATTAGCTTCAGCAAGGACATTAGAAACTGCTGTGCTGTAACAAAAATTACCAGCTTTGTTTTCTGAGGCCTCTTGACTTTGCAGTTGTTATAGCTCTGTTTCCCCTCCATAGAACACTTGGGCTTAAAAGAAAGAAAAGCAGGTTGCTCCCATTACTCACTTCAATGCTGTCTGTGTGGTTCTTAGTTCATGGCTGTACAGCAAAGCCACGGCACAAGGTGGTAACTAGCCACAGCAAGGGCTGTGACTGAACTGTTCCCACTCTCCTGCCGTGCCAGGAAAACCACATTTGCACATGTTTTCCTGTGTGCCTGCATACAGATGAGAATAGAGCACCTAAGTATGAGCCCAGCATTTGTACAAATCAGCACTTATACAATCAGCACTTATACAAATTCAGAGCTTCTCTCTGCTTCTGTCTGTGGGGCATGCTTCTAGGCTCCCACAGAGCCAACAAATGAAGCAGTCCACAAGTAGAAATGATTGCTTACGTGCTCATTTATGTGATGTAAGAATAGGATGTGCACGCCCCAAGGTGATAGGAAAACTTCTGAGGAACAGTTAGTAAAGCTTCCCACACTCAGCTGACACCCACAGGCTTAGCCAAAAGAAGAACTTTCTTTGGTGTACTGATGGATTTACTGCCTTTTTGAGAACTCCATGCAAGCACAGTGATCCTTTTCCAAATTCAGCCTTGGTTCTGCACCCTCTGCACTGCGACACACTCCGCTTTGAAAGGCTGACAGCGCTTGTCCTGCATTTCCCCAAAGATTAGAATGTCATCACTTGTGGTTAAGAGCTTCAGGGACATGTTGAATTACTTTTCTGATATTATCTTTACATTTTTTTTCAACAGCTTAGCATATTCCAGACATTAATCTTCTGTGCTGTCTTGAGGAGACGTGACCAGAAAATGCTTTGTCAGCCGTAGGTTGTGACAAAATGCCAAAATAAATGAAAAGGAGTCACAGTCTCTAAAAGTCTTGCTTGCCAGGTACTTCTGATGAACCTATTACTTTAACGGGGATCACTCCAGAAGGGCTGATAGCAGAGGGAGGTCCTCAGCACTGCTGAAATTCAGCCCCCTCCTTGCTGCTGCCTACCAGATACAGGCTCAAGCTGCCACTGCTCTGCAGAGCGCTTCTAAGAGCAGTGCCTGGTCAGTGACTGGGGATAGGCATGGGGATTATGTTACACAGCAAAGGTAGGGGATAAAGTGATGAGCATGTATGAACTGAAAACACCCTATATCTCAGACTCTGTTTGAGTGTGGAGCTGCAGCACTGCCAACAGAGGAGCAGGATCCAAAAGATTTCACAGCTTGCATTCCTGGGGCAATAAGGTTCTTACAGGGGGACAGAAGAAGGTGGAGACCTGTTAAATTACTTCGGTATAAGTGCCAGGCCTCAGCTAGAGTGACCCAAAAGTATATCTTGCTCCCACTGTGTTTAGTGCTTCATATATCAACAGAGATATTGACAGCTCCTGAATCCTTCACACTGGGGACAGCAAACATGAGGTATACGCTCAACCAAGCAGAAAGAAGCAATCCTGAAGATTAACAGCCAAATATGGCAGCCCTTCAACACCTGTACTCTATCACAACTCACATCAAAATCAATACAGTTTTTCAATGAGGACTCAATCATACTACTGCTCAGAGTAAGGGGACAGCTTATTATCACAGTCCTGGGGCAGACTGGAGTTGCTGTAGAAGTCCTAATGCCAGTTATTACCTAGAGGTGTGAAGCTCATGCATGTCAAACGCTTGTGCATGCACACTCAGCCCTACACTGGTCTTTTTATATTTGAATAAAAGACTGGTATCGTAAGCCTATGTGCTTACAGGGTGGTCCTAAAGGGCAGAGTATAGGAACCATCCCTTTTTTCCTGTCTTGGGTGTAGGAAGCAAGGCTTTATTTGATATAACTCACTCAGTTAAGTACATGCATACAAACTAAAAGAGGATGTAGCAATGCTTGGGTGCAGCTTTTGCCACTGTGCTGCTACCTGCAGTCCAGGAAAGCGATGCTCAGGTCTGATGGGACTTCTGGCTTCCCAGTGTATCCATGCAAAGCATCATGTTACCTAGCTGCAAGGACAGAAATGCAGGATCAAGGCCCTACTCCCTCCCCTGTGCTTCATAGGCAATTTTCCATGTGTTTCTTAAGGTGAGAGGATTTCCTCTGAATGGCTTGTGACAAAATTCTCTATTCAGAGACTGTGTTAATGCACAGTGAATGGTGGTTACCACCTGTCGACACTGATTGCCACAGAAATGGTCACAAAAGCAGCGTTTCCATGGGAAACGCAAAGAAACTCATTGCAGAACAAGTCCAGGGAAATCAGAGCCGTCTGCATAGACCATCCTAGATACCAGCTGCACCCAGTGAGGAGGGGAAAGCCTACAGCTTTTTTCCAGAAATGCACACCAGGATCTCATATCCCCACTCCTCTAAAAATGCCTGGGTAAGAAACTATTACTTTAATATCCAAAGTTTTGGGTTAGAATAACATAATTCAATAGAAAATAGCTGCCTTGGGTTATAATACCTGGGAGTGAAATGCAATTGCAGGGGGCAATTTCCAATATGAAAAGTATTTGTGCAATTTGGCTCTTATCACATTCGATCCTGAAGTAAACAAGACAATGTCAGGTGGTAAACCAAATGAAGGGGTGTTTTCACTTAAAACTTCATTCTGAACACCTCCCGGGAAAGAGAATATAACCAGAAAGTTGCTCATCTGCTAACTTGCACAGACAGTGAAATCAACAGGAAAAGGTAGACAGTAAACAGAGTATATAACAGAGAAGTGAGCAGCAGAAGCAAGAGTGACACCCACCTCCCAAAAATGCGTATGTTCCCTCCCATGTGCATTATTCTATGAGGTTTGCAGTTCCTATGTCATGCTTTTATGTGCCTTAATGTTTTAACATCTGAGTGACCCCAGAGGCATTTCCTACAATAATTACAAAACAAGGCACTGGGCATCCCCTCCCTCCCTGCTAGATCCTTGATGTCTATGACATCTGCTGTTCCCAAGGGTAAAGTAGAATCACTGGGCAAATATAACCTGTAATATAACTTTGCTTTCATGTTTTAACATCACAGAAACAAACAGTGCCTGCTTTGCCTTCACAGTACAGTAAAATAATAGGCATGCAGCATGTATAATTTAGAGGCTAAGGTTTTGGCCTCCAAAGCTTTGCTTAGCCGATGGTAATCCACTTAACAGGGTGATTTTTGGAACTGATGGACAGGGATAGAGCAGTTGGCGTCATCTACCCGGACTTGTGCAAAGCATTTGACACTGTCTCACATGACATCCTTGTCTCTAAGCTGGAGAGACATCAATTTGATAGGT
>JASSUY010009435.1:0-40135 GCA_032466535.1 Forpus xanthops | reverse complement strand
ATACTACAGTGCTTGCTTTGTCAGCACTGTTTTGCTGGTTCAAAATTACTTGTAAGATTAATTTTCAAATTTTAACATAAACCCCAAGAAAAATAAGTGTTTACTTACTGCAAGGAATTGTTTCCATCTTAATGACCCCAAAGGAGGCTTGTACACAAGGTGCAGATTGTTGCCAATTTGATGTATATTCACATTACAGAATATGCAAATGTGAAGTTATACCATCTTGAGGATTTTGTTTTAACAAGTAGGATTGGTTAGAAAGAAAAGCTTTAAGTAATCATAGTGTGTGTTTGATGGTGAAATTAGTATGAATGTTCTTGGCAGTGGAATGATGTGATGTGGTTATGCGTTCCTGTTTTCACTGCCTGCTCAATATTGGCCTTTTACGAATACAGATTACCATGTCGATGGAAGGAATTTACAGCTTTGCCCCCTTGTCTCACCCTGCGTTACAGCACCTTTTTTGTACTTTACGTTACATATCCTCCCAACTGTATTTTTTCTGACAGAAAAAGGAAATGTCTGCGGACTGAGATCCTGAAAACATGTGAGATTTACTATTTAATAGGATAAAATAAGTATTATTTCCCACTTACCTTGATTTCCCGTGGGGTGAACATTTTGCTTCTCTGAAATCGGTACCAAATTTTCTGCAGAATATGACAGGATAGAGAGCTCATCAGTGATCCCTTATCAGCTCCAGTCCCTTACCAGTGACGATGCATACTGGAAGCTCAGAAAAAAAACCCCTCAATAATAATGATGGTAGAAAGAACACTTTTAAAACATCAGGATTTAGAACTGTCAAAATCCACAAATAAAATCCAAGCTGAATACAAAAGCTGTACATACAATATGTTTCGTACTGTTAGTTTTGGGGCCTCACAGCCCAGATAGCTGCAAGATCCGTTTGCGTTATGTGGGCTGTTACACTTACATCCCTTGGTTACCTCATCTTGTGGGCAAGGAGCTGCTTGCTCTAACTTCATGGAATTGCAGCTGTATTTGTGGAGTGCTCTCGTCCTTTGGCACTCCCTCCTCTGTACATTAATAGGGTTTGAATGCACCAGCATTTCCTCTGGAAGCAAACTTCAAAATGTGCCTTTAATCCTGATGCAGTGCATATTCAGAATTTTTCCTTTTTCTGCAGTTTAGTTCCAGAGGAAAACATACTTGCCTGGTGCTCCCACCAGCCAACTGCTGGTTAGGACAATAACTAACAGTAAGATACGGCAGCAGAAATGGGGAGCAGAGAAATGCAGGGCAGCAGGTTCAGTTATGTGGTTCTTTTCACTTCTAAGGATTCCAGAGCACTTAACAAACAATAATACAGGCAGGACGGGCAGCTCTGCCCATGATAAAGGTTCCCTAATGCTTCCTGTTACAAGATTCTGTTTTCATTTTTTCAGACTTTGCCTAATTTAATGTATTTGGGCTATATTTATTGTCATTTAATGTCAGTCTATAGGCCTTTTCTTTTTTAATTGAAAAGTGATTGACCTATTTTTAAGGAAAAGGCTAGTAAAAATGATGGTTTTCTGTTATGTAAGAAAAATAAAAGTCTTATCCCCCTATTTTTAAAGGTTGTGGAGCAAAGAGAGACCTTTTCCTGCCTTTGAGTCAGGTATGTGCCTTTTGCCACAGGCACAAAGCCTTTCAGATTTGGTCAACTGTTTCAAGACATGGAAAAAAAACCACAGTTACCAAATATTCCACAGAGATTTACTAAAGCCTAACAGCAAACATTTCCAGATTTCATCTTCTCTGCCTTGCACAGCTCCTTCCCATAATCAGATTTTCCATAGAGCATCTTCACAGAATGACTGAGCTGGTTGCACCAGAGGCCAAACCAGAGACAACCCCTGTAGTATTGTCCCTGAGCGTCAGTTTGAGCTGCAATGATGCTTCTCAGTGGAGCTGAGAGCAGGGAACCTGACCCCTATTTGGGGCTCCCAAATGTTTTCATCTGTGTGCTATTGGCAAGCCTTCAGCGTAGTTCCTCTTTGCCACTAACCTGAATGCACTTAGAGGTTGGACAACCTCAACAAGGTCCTGTGCAACCACGTCTAATGTTGAAATTAGTCTTACGAAGAGTGACGGATGTGATCACAGGAGCTCTTGAGATCCTTCCTGATTTAATGTTCCATGTTCTGTGATCTATTGCCCATGCTTCTGTGATTCTTTGCTGTCTGTTTCTTTGTTAGTCTGTGTGGGCTTGAAGACACCATCCTAGTTGATGGATCAGTGCAGGCATGGTGCACGTAATGGAAACAATCTTTATTAGTTTGTTTTCAAAATCAAGCATATGCAAAACACCTCATTGAGATAATAGTCAAGCTACATGGACAAGTATCCTAAAATTAAGAATAATAGAATAGTCTCTCGCACTGAAACATTGACCCTGGTTTTGTGATTGCACTGTTTTTCTCTCATATGGCTTCATCCCTATCTACCACAAGCCTGTTCTGAAGATCAAGCAGCACTGAGGAAAACTGGTGAATGATAACTGTAGAATGATAACTGTAGAACTCCACTTGTTGAGAAAGTGCAAGATATTTTCTGAATAAGCAGGGCATGGCAGTAAAAGAAACCAAGGTCTCCAGGTTAAGATAGATAGTTGAATTTCTCTCTGTAGAGCTGGACAGTATCCTTTCTTCTACCATGCTCCTGTTTGCTAATGGGTAAACACTTCCCAAGTGGTTATTGTCATAAGCACCTTTCTGCTTGTGCCAGTAGTATGTGGAACAATATGATTGTACAAATGTCATCCATCAATCACAACTCTTTCTTTGGTAATATCAGGTATGATGTTCGATTTAATAATACCTTCATCAGGTCAGGTAATTGTTAGTTCCTTATATCTGTTTATTATCTAATGTTCACCTTCTATTTATATTTACACATTATACTTATATAAATGGTTATTTGGCAATGAATGAGGCAAACTATCTTGAAAATCTCTGAAATTCATGGAAATGTTCAGGCAGCATATGAGATTGTTTTTTCAGACATCAGCAGGCTTAATTATATCCTGCAGTTCATTCATTTGCACTGAAGTCAATTGGAGTTTTACATGTGGAAAGTCTGCGAGATCAGAAATTATGCCCAACGGGCACATAGCTCTAAAGAGGAAAATGTCAGCTCCGAATGGTGGTGTTTCTGACTTCCCATCAGTTAGAATCTTTCTCCCCCCTCACTTTTTCTCTCTTTCTCAATTAGCTTTTCTTGTATTTTTATTTGAATGATCTTGAAAGGGTTCCTGAAAAAATAACCCTTGCTTCATATACTGTGCCTGTTTTCATTTACAGATTACTGAAATGGATAGGCAGATAAATAAATAGATAGGGTTTTCTGAGCTTGTGTAATATGTCACATAATATAAAACCCTCTTTTAAGTCCATTTTGCCAAATATGTCGAATGATTTTTGGAATTATATTTCTGGAATGTATTTTCAGTGTTTCTTATTGCTGTTCTTGATCTATGCACCTTTGTTTGACGGTCCCTTAATCTGTCCGATATGAACTGAATGAATAGGAGAATTTAAAAATATGGCTTCAGGGAGTCCTTAGGAGGTTTCTTTGTAAGTGTACATTTACTAGTTCATCTGTAAATTTATTTTATGAGGTGTTTAAAGCTCAAGAAAACTGAAAAGCATAATATTAATGCCCAGTTTACATCTACTAAAGTCAATGGGAACTTTGCATTTGATTTTAGTGGTAGCCTATGTCCTCTAATTATGAAAGTGGCAATGATGATATGCACAAAACCACAAGGAGACTTTTCTGTTTCATCATATCCTATTCTGTTTGCAGATGCATAAGCAAAATACAATGTGGTTTGCTCTTGAGTTAAACAATTCAGTGTTTGGACGTAATCCTGAAACCTGTCACTACTTTAGGAGTTTTGCATCTCAAAAGATCATGGACTGCTTGTTCTCTGTGTGGCACATGAAGGTAACAAGGTAGGAAATCCAGTCAGATTTTCAAAAGGCTTTTGAAAATTACCCTTTTGGTTTTGGTCTTATATCTGCCCTATGGTGTGAGTAACGGAAGAAGTTGATGAAGCAGTTTTCTTCCTAATTGACTTGTTTTTTTCATCTGACCAATTTTGACAGGGTTCCTGGAAATGCATATAATATCTGTACTGCATATGTACGTGTGTTCCTGTAAGGATTGCTGAAGTATAGTGGAAAGTTTCCATGATGCTATTGTAATTCCAGGCATCATTTTTGTATCATGTTAATGAGAGTGAGTGAGAGTACACCACAGCAAAAAAAGACTCCCAGAATTCAGCTTTCTTTCTGCTAGTGTAACAAGCACAGCAGTCTGAACAGGCTAGATCTGGTAAGTAATTTGTAGTAGTAAATAATCCTAGACAAAAATTCCCACAAGCTTCGTGTTGAGTCTGCTTCAGAGGTATTACTCGTTAGTGGCTGAAATGCTGGTCTTGCTTCATATTTTCAATGCCTGTGAAAGGTTTATATATCGTGTTGGTAACTGGATCCAGTAGCATGCTGTGGACAAGAACTCATCAGAAGTTTCTGAATGCAGCCATGCTTAGTTGGCAAATGCCACTTTTGCAGGGTGAGAATGCTGTCTGTGGGGTACATCAACTCCACTGAAGCCGCAGAGGGAGCTGAGATAGGGGGCTGCTGCACTGTCCTGTGGCTCCCACCAGCTACCCCTTGCTTCTTTGATGGGCTGGTAGACCACCAGTGTGGTGGAAAATAACAAAGTGAGTAAAGTCCCCTCTTAAGGAGTAAATTCTGGTTCCCCCACCCCAATGAGCATAACCAGCTCATCTTGTTCATGTAGTGGGCTAGCAGCTCTCTGGTTTCCTTCTCTTGCCTCTTACCAGGCTGGTGGAGGATCAGGCCTTTTAGTCACCCGTCCCAAGCCTCCTGAGTCCTCAGATTGCTGCCCCTTTAGGCTACCCAGCCCCAAGGCTTCCTAGTTTACAGGTGGCTGCTTATTTTATGGTATCCCAGTGTTAGGGCAGCCAGGAGTCCAGCAGCCCTGGGGTTTGTGCTGTCCAGTGATGCAATTGCTTTGGGAGTAAGCTGGAAATATTGTATGCTGGCTTTCTCAAAAAAAAAATAGTGTGTCATAAATTCTCCCTCAGAAAAAGGAAAAAAAAAGAAGAAAAAGAAAAAAGCAATCATTAGGATTTATTGCCGGCTTAACACAAAATTTGCCTGTGCTGAAATTACTTTGGGAAAAGTTAGTTAGAAGAGAACCTGTAGAGAACACTCCAGATGGCTGCTGTAGTCCTTAGTTAATCTTTATCATCTAGACATGAACAGAGATCTCTGCAGTATAGAGCAATAAATAACATCTGGAAATTATATCTTTATGGGAGACTGAGCCTTCCTAGGTGTAGGTTGGTTGGACAGCATTCAGAGACATCTAGTCTAGGTCATGTTTTGTCTAGAAAGGTGGAACCAGATGATCCATGAGGTCCCTTCTGACCTGGGATTCTATGATTTTATGAAGTAGGGACCTATTTCTCAGGATATCCATAAACATGGTAGATGAAATACCTCTTCACCAAATAATTTCTCAACCAGTCTTATTTTAGACTGAGTTTTGATGAGAACCATAGCTTCTGTGGAAGAATAAGAACAAAAGAAACATTGAAACAAGAACAACTCTACTGTGTTCACATGAAGTAGAAGAATAAATAGAAGATTTTGAAAAGGAAAATTTTGATAACCTACATGAATTAATTACTGAAGTAATGCAGTCTAAGGACACAAGGGGGGGAAATATTGAGGAGGTGTAGAGTTTTTAAAGTTTTCCATGTGAAAACTGCCTAGAACTTGCATCCCAAGCAAAAGAAAAAAAACAGTCAGGAAAGGCACCATATATAATTCAACAGGTAATCATCACAGAAAAGATGTTAATAGGTAGTGCAAGGACAGAGTTAAAAGAGGGATCATCAAAGAAAGGTGTGTCTCAGAAGTCAGGGTGTGTAGAAATAAAGGAAATAAATGAAATCAGCTTGATAGAAATACCAAACAGTTCTTGCTCTAGAAAAAATGTGGGAAAGAGAAAGTCTCCTGTGCTGTGAAGATGAACTACAGTCTGTGCTGGATAAACTGATGGTGGTCTAGCACCAGGACAGTCTGGAGGCTTACTGTGGGTATGAGAATGGCAGATAACCAGCAGATGGGGGAGCAAAGATCAGGATAATTAATGGGCTCCACTCAGGGGAGTGGAATGTTGACTCACAATTCAGGCAGGACACGTATGAAACTATATGTGTGAATGTCTCATAAGGAGGAAAGGGACCATGTGACAATAACACAGTTTCTCTGTGTAAGAAGGGAGGAGAGACATGGTCAAAACTGGGCCTGTTCATTTGGCTCTGGGATGCAAAGCTTTAAAACAGTTCTTGAAGAAATTTCTATATAGTAAATAGGGGAAAAAAAGTTGAAAAAAAAGCAAGAAAAAGACCCAACCCAAAAGCCCTTGAACATGCAAAAGCCCATGCAAATCTGAAATCCGGGTCACTGATTTGCTGGAAGTGTGACATCTTTTAAAAGCTAACCTTTCTGGATCGCAGTGAAGAATTTGCTGTGGTACAGGAGCGTATTTGACATCTCCTCAGAAAAGATTTTACTCTGAGAAGGAGGAGACAAACAGGGAAGTGGGGGAAACATAAAGAAGCTTAGAGTAGTGAAATAGCAATTCTCTGATCAAGTTCATCAGCTAGTTTGTGTCAGGTAGTTGTGCTTTTTTTCTGCATGGACTGACAGTACACTCTGTGCAGTCTGCAGTCATGTGCAGACGCATGAAACATGCACAGCATGGTTTCTCTCTTATCAGAGTTTAAAATACATGACATTTTGGCTGAAAGTATATGTTTTTAGTAGGAAAACGATAAATTGTTCTGGTGTTTGGGGTAGGATTGTAAAGTGACAACTCAGAGAAAGAGTGTAGAAGGGAAAAAAAGACAATGCAAAAAATAGAAATACAAAAATTTGTAACACTCAGGAACCTTCTTACTTCCTCTGTGCAGAGGAGCTCTTGCGGTTCTGAATCTGTATTATGTTCAGGGGCCAAACTCCTTTATAGCACTAACCTTTCCTAAAGGGAAGGAGAGGGTGATGTACACTTCCTCTGCTGACCCGTGGTCTTGGCAGGGAGACTGCCCAGCAAAGAGCACAGTGAGCTTTCCTCAAGTGTGGTGAGGGCAGCATGTACTTGTGGCTGCATTCAGATCTGTCCCACAGGCAGTACAGACAGATGGGTTGGTCCAGGTTTCCAGGAGCTCTGGTTCCCTGCACAGCAGTACACTTCTTAGTGTTGTCCCTGTGTGTGCTCTGCTTGCACACCAGGGACTTCCAGCACTCACCAGCCTTTAGTGCTCTGAAGAAATGGGCATGCTTCTCCAGTTGCAGGCCTGAGCTTTGCAGATCTCTTCAGGTCAATATAGGGCAAGTGGCATTCAGAAAATAAGTTACTTGGTATACATCCTTGTGGGACAAGTGCTTGTGCACCGAGAAGTGGCTCCACAGTACCTGTGCAGCCCAAAGCAGTTATTGAACCCTAGAAACAGTCCTCTGACTTGGCTGCAAAGGACTACAGTTGGAAAGAGAGGAATTTCTCTTAGAGTGGTGTTCCCCAAAGGCCAATGTCGGGTACAGTACTGTTTAACTTATTCATCAGTGACTTGGATGAAGGGATAGAATGCCTCCTCAGCAAGTTTGATGATACAAAACTGGGAGGAGTGCCTGATCTCCTGCAGTGCTCTGCTGTGCTGTTGTTCAGAGGGATCTAGATGAGCTAAAGAGATGGGCAGAGAGAAATCTTCGGAAATTCAACAAAGGCAAGTGCAGGGTCCTGTGCCTATTCAGCCTAGAGAAGAGGTAATAGTAGAGAGGAGAGAATATGAGAGGAGAGAAGGCAAAGCTCAGGGCAAATCTGATCAATGTATAGAAGTATTTGAAGGGAGGGTGTCCAGAAGATGGGGACAGACTCTTCTAGGTGGTACCAGGTGATAGGGCAAGAGGCAATGGGCATAAGCTAAAACAGAAGAAGTTCCACCTGAACATGAGGAAGAACTTTACAGTGAGGGTGCCAGACCATTGGAGTAGATTGTCCAGAGAGCTTGTGGAGGCTTCTTCCCTGGAGATATTCAAGAGCTGTCTGGACACAATCCTGAGTAAGTGTGCTCTGGGTGACCCTGCTTGAGAAGGGAGGTTGGACTAAATGACCCCTGGTTGTCCCTTCCAACTTCAGCCATTCTGTGATTCTGTGATCCTCTGAGAGAGGCCACAGAAAAGTACATGCTGATAAAGTCCCTTACAAATACTGAAATGATGTGGGTAAGACAAAAAAAAAAGAAAGCTTGATACAAAAGAGAGAAGAAAAGGACAGTCTTCTGGGGGAAGAAAGTACTCTTTGAAGTACAGAATCAACCAGAGCTGGAGGCAGCCAGTTACAGGAGGAAGAAAAGTATGTCCATCATGCAGAGAAAAAGCTACACATGCAAAAAACTAGCGAGAAAGTTAAGCCATGGCATGATATATCGTTATTTCTTGTTCCATGTGGATCAGTTTAAAGTAATGCTTAACTCTGATGCTGGAGATCATTTCTGCAGAGCCCAATGCTATCCTCAGGGAGATAACTTAAGCCAGAAGACATTTGAGGAGGAGCTTTTTGGTCATAGCATGATTTAGCAGCCAACGGAGTTTGGATCAGCTGGGACTGGTCATAGGGCATATGTTGTTTGATGGGGAAAGGGATAGGAACATTTCTATGGGAAATGATGCTGGTAACCCGTTACCAGAAGTGATGAGAGTGCTTAAAAACACTGTAGCTGCAGTGCTTCAGTCTAAACCAGTTTCCTAATAGCTGCCTACTAAGAAGTGGGATGGGTCTGTGGCAATGATGCATGTCTAATGATTTGGCCAGCAAGGCTTAAAAGCTTTAAATTAAGAATGTCCTAGGTGAAATGGAAAGAATGGGACATGAAAGTAATCCCAACACCAAGGTTATTCCATGCCATGTGAGTTCAATAAGTGGAGTTGAGAGAGCAGAAAAATTCTGCCAAATTCAGCCAGATTCAGAACTCTCATCTTTGTGCAGAGGCTTGTTTGAATCCCAGGCTGTATCTGTCCCATGCACGTATTTTATTCACCGTTTATGGCATTAAAAACTGGAAAGACTACTTAAAGGTAAGCAGTAACCTGATCTCAAAACTCAAACTGACCTTTACTCTGACAAGATAATCAGTGCTATCACTTTGGGATGTGAAGGGTCTTTTTTGATGGATTATAACACAGTTGTCAGTCAATGGTTGATAATGACATATGCAAGGAGACACTCCTTGAACTAAGCGGAACAGCTCGAAAACCTTTTTGAGTAAATCTCCTTGGGCTCTGACAGTAAAAAGTAGGAACATATTTGCACAAGCATCTTTTCTGCATTTTTCTATGCTTTTCAGCTAGCTCAAACCTTGTGGGAATGGCTAGGCTATCATAGATCAGGGGATTATATCAATCTTTCTCCTTTCAGCCTGCTTCTGTTCTCATCAAAGTACTTGGGCTGAGGTCCCAGTCTGAAGCTGTTGGGATGTAGCTGGGCTCTTTATGGAGTCATTGCTTTGTTAAGGAGGATAAATCAAAGTTATGATAAGGTTCCAGCTTTCGATAGTTGCAATAGTATGTGATAAACAAGGACTCTACAAATAGAAGTATGTACAACCAGAGGTGGGACTGAAGTTTTGATGAACTTCACAAGAAATATGTCTAAAGAAACTCTCCAGGTCTAAACTATCTGTTGAAAGTCTAGTAAAGTGCCTTAGTTTACAGCAGTGTACTCCCTCTTCATGTGTTTGCATTTACCAAAATCAATTAAAAAAAATCTTTGTAAATCAGTCACTTAACTATCATAATAAAGCAATGTTATCTTCTTTTCACAGATGGGAGAACTGAAGGAACAGAGCTGTGAAGCCATGTATCTGCTCAAAGCCATAAAGAAGACCAGTGACAAATCCAGGAACAGAAACCAAGTCTCCTGAGTTGCAGCCTAATGCCACTGAATATTGCGATCAACAAGACAGTTAGCCTTCTGATGTTAGTGAGGTATGCCATAGCAATACCTATATATTAATAATTGACCCGAGGGGAGCACATTTGAATTGTGTGTTTGCCTATGCACTTCTAAATAATTCAAAGGAATTATTTGAAGTCTAATTCTGAATTGAATTTCTAATACCGTTTTATTTATAAGTGAGCATTTTTTTTCACAAATATTTCTTTGCAAGTCATGTTTAAAGCATACAGTTCTCAAAATCTGATTTCTTGAAATTACCACAAGTTAATGTCCAAAAATATCCTAAAGTAGCTTCAATAACTCATATTTCTAGATATTTTAGAGTCCAACTCTAGACTTTTCTTCAGGGTCTTGAGCACATACTCTTCCACTTGCCATTGTAGAAGATGGTGGATAGTTGGCATCTCGGAAAGAGGAAATAAATTTATGAATTCCTAATGAGCATTGGAAATTACTTTTGGAAATATTGCTGTAAATGTGTTGAAAGCATCAAAATCTCAAGCCTGGCTCCAGTTTAGCTGGAGGGAAGGCTATGCCAATAGGCCCAGGCAACAGAGGTGCTATGAATATGGAAGCCCATTACAGAGTCTAATGCTGCCTGGTGTATTGAGGAGTATTTGCCACAGTTTTGGCAAAGGTACAACTTGCTTTCTGTCTTTCCTAGCTATGTCCTCCTATACCAAGTCAGGAACATGTGCACAATACTTCCCTTTGAGATGCTAACCTTTTGGGGTGTTAAGCACCAATATTCTCATTAACAGCTGGTTTTACTTGCACTTGATGGTTTGAAGCAGTGCAGCAGCTTTTTGCATAAGATAAGGATGGTTTTAAATCAGATTGGAAAACTATTACTTTTGCAAGATACTCCTTATAGCACCTTTACAGTTTCCAAGTCTTTATTTGCAATAGTTCACCTGGATGCAGGTGCTGAGCATGCTCTGAGAATATGTCAGATTAGCTACAATCAAACCTATAAAGTATCTGCAATTCATCCATGCTTCTCCCACCAGCAGGTGTCATTCTGGAAAAAGGAAAATATTGTAATTTCCTGAACTGGAGAATTTGGCTGTGACAAAGAAGAAAAAAATTATGTTTGCTTAAAATACAGCTTTTGAAGGATTCCCTACTCCAAATCAAAACCAAAAGCAAGTTGGCTGGTCTGCATTTTTCATTAATTTTTTGTGCAGCATGTAATCCTGACGTATAGCCAACAAAGGGCAGATGATTAATAAGGCAAACCAATGTCCACTTAAAGCTGTCTTCTATTTTCTACTGTTCTCTGTGACATGTTTACCGCTGCTTACTCACCACCCATGACTATAAAATCAGCGATATTCATCAATCTGTATGGTGGCATTTTGGCTTTAGTTCCCCCAAAGGAAACACAGAATTAAGATGCTGAATTCAGATCTCATTTACTTCAATGTGAACTTTGAAGTAATCCTACTGAAGCAACTGAAATCAGTAGAATTGCTTAGGATTTAAGCTAAAGTAACTAAAAGTAGTATTTCATTTTCTACTCCATAAATAAGCCTCAAGCAGAAAATAATCACGTAATCATTTTAATGTCTATTATAACATTTATGTTTTCCTTTAAGTGTCCTTCTGGATATTAGCTGCAGCCTCTTTTAATATGAAGAAACTCTTTCTGATGTTTCATAATCACAGTGAGAAAACTATGGCTGACTTATAAAGAACCGAGATCCTGCTGATTGATTGCTGAGGGCTCCTGGTCTTCCCAGTCTAGTCTTTTGGCAGTGAAAAGCAAAATTACTGTGAAATCCATGCAGAGGGTGTCTTGCCCACCCTATATCCTACTGGCTGCTTTCTTTCAGAAGCTTAGTTTTCCATCCCCCAGCATTACCTTAAGCTCAACTGATTGTTTTTAAACAAAGGCAATCAGAAGTGTGTATCCTTAGTTATTGCCTTGCATAAAACATTAATGCAACAGCTTTCACACTCTGTCAGAAATACTTTACCTGATACATCTTAGCAGTGTATCTACTTTTCTTGTACCTTCAATGCAGTCATCTTGCAGTTGATTAGACCAGCCAGGCTTATCTTTTCCTCAGCCATTTCTAGAAGTGCTGCTACAAAGGATTGTTTGCTACTCTGATATGATCCTCCACCAAAACTCTTCTTGGAACCAAAGGGAAATTTGCTTGAGGAAAACCATGAGAACAAACTCCAAGGCTTGGTTGCGAGAAGCTCCTTGAAGTGGGAATTAATTCCGCATTTTTAGAATTTGTGCTCACAACAAAGTGATGTAAAATGATTGTACTGTAGTCAGCCATAACTTTATCAAGACATCATTTAACTACCGATGTCACAATGCTTTTCTTGTGACCCATATCAAGCAATTGGTTGCTGAATGAGAAAACCCAGTATCTACATTTAGAATTAATAGCTTCACTCTAGAATAGCTGAAAACTGTAGTCTTGGGTTTGCATGAAGCCTGCAATAGCGTTTTGATTTTTTGAGTATTTAACTTCAGAAATGTAGTGGTATTCTAGAATTTGAAATTAGAAAGTATAAAAGTGTTGTGAATGTGACCAGTTCATTATGTGCTTTATTTTTATAGGACCTAGGTAGCAAGTGGTGCTGATCTCTGAGAGGTTTTTATGCAGTAAGGAATGAGATTTAGACAAAATTGTTTCTTTGGAGTTTTTACATTTTTTTTCATGTTTTTTAGTTAAGTGAAATCATATAAAAATTTGTTTAGTTTTTTCATTTTTCAGTGTTAGTGTTTTATTAAATTTAGAAGAAATGCATGTGTCTAAACACAGACCTGTGTCATTTCAGAGCTCCTGGGTATCCCACCTGGCCTTTTGCTGCTAGTTTAAAGGCTTGATTCTCCTGTAGGTTCCACATCATCTCTTCCAGGCCTGCATGCTCCAGGGTATTTCAGCAGGCATTAAGTGCCTTCTTTTAGGCATTTGCATTTCTCCTTTACATAAGTGATGTAAAAGATAATATGCCTCTACAAATGCGTAATAAAATTAAAGATAGCACAGCTGTGAAGGTAATTTCATCTGAGGTGTTTTATTTAACTTTAACAAGACATAGAGGCAGGAAAGTAATTTTGTATCTAACAAGTACAGATTTACTATGTTCAGTGGGATGCTATCAAGAATCTGGTTTGAATTATGGTGTCTGAGCTAAAGCTGTGCGTGAGCTGGGAGCTGCTCTTGCTGAGGGTACGCACTATGAAAGGTCCTGGCCAGAAATCTGGGGCTTTTCATCAGGAATATAGCAGTTTGATGTTCAAAACTGTTGAGAATCTGGCAAAAGTAAGCTTAATTACTCAGTTTCAGGCATGATACAGCAAACTAATTTCGCTGAAGAAAGCAGTAATTTCAGGTACCACAGAACTCAGATAGAGGTAATTAGAGAAATGCTTGCATTAATTACATAGGCAATTAGAAACCTATGTTAATCAGGCCCTTTTTTGATGGTCTACTGAATGAGAGGGAAGTTAAAAACCTTGAATATATTAGTTAGTGTCATTATATATGAATTATAAATGTGGCTTTGAGAAGTACTGAACTGTTCTATAAAAAGAACAATTTGCTGTGTATAATGTATAACAATTATAAATTGTATTTGTATAAAATACATAACTCATCTTCAAAATAAAATTAAACTTATTGAAAGAACATTCTGGGTAAAATTCACTGAGCTGTATAGATAGAGAACACTTTCCCATGAGCTTTTTTTAATCAGTCACCAGGATTACGAGCTATAGGAATTTGGACTTCTTTTGTAGAAATTTAGAAAATGAAGTTGTTACAGAAAGAGGCATGATGTTGGGTCACTCAAAAAGCAATCATAAAATCTGATTTAGTGGGGCACTGTAGTAATTTTATCATTTCCAAATGAAGCAGAACTGTTTTCATGTACTCTTTTTCCTCTTTTAAGAAGTCTTTTATGAAGCTTCTTCAGGACAAACCCCCAAGGCATGGGTGCAGTGGTGATTTGAAACAAGAAACAGATACCCCCTTGGTGTCATTCATTTCACTGATCACTGGGAATCTGAGACTGAATGAAGGTGAAGGAAGTCTCCTACAAAGAACTGGGGATGGTTTGTCCCTCAAGAAGGATATAATGGCATTTTTAATGTTTTTACTAAATACCAGGGCATGTGATAAAAGTTTATGGACTGGGAACTAATTGAAAGATTGTGAAACTGGAAAGAATGTGCATTACAGGAAGCCTCAGAGACCTACAACCTAAGCACCCTGACATTTGTGACCAAGCCCTGAGAGTATCTCTTGAGTTATTGGAACCATCTCAGATGACTGTTATTTTGGGTATGAGTTATCAAACCCCAGTAAGCTCCCCCAGCCAGAGTGGGAAAAGTTTCTTTTATTAATGTCAGTCCAGGAGACTAAAGAGCATTCTGGTCAGTGAAAGATGAAGTTTATGGAATTAGCTACAGAATTCAGATTAAACAAAAAAAGGCAGCATGAATTTGTCCCTGGGAGGTGGCACATGGTTCAAAAAATGCTGTTCAAAAGATAATGTGCTTGTATCTAAACACTGCTATCTGCAATATAAAGGTTTACAGTTTATATGTATTAAATAAGACTATATGATGATGAAATGTGAAATGTATAATTAAAATAATGACTGTAAGTACAGAACTATGCAAATATTATCTAAATCATATGTGTAAATGTTAAATAAACTGTTAATTTCCATAGATTATAGAAAATACTCAAAAATTTGCTAGTCTTTCTACCCTCACTAGTTTTTAGTGTAATTGCAGTTTTAGAGCTAATTTGTCTATTCATTTCTTAGTATTTGCAGTTGTGTTACATTTTACTGAGGAACAATTCAGTTTGGGGAAACTGTTGCACTTTATCCTAACTGTGTTTTGTGTCATTTGAACAAGAAGCCCCTGAGCCATTTGTCCCAAATACCAACGTTTTTACTCCATTGGCAGCTATGTATTTGTGGTTACCCTACAGCAATGTAAGTAAAGAATGTATACAGTGGCAGTGCCTCTTTCAGAGAGGACCAAGGAGGAAAACTGGATGTGGTCAACCCACACGTAATTTGTGCTTCTTGGCGGAGGCCTCACACAGACAGCACTTTAATGACACCTCTTGTTTCTGAATAAGATGAAGATAAGAGATAGAAACCATTTGGAAGCCATTGTTTATGTTCCCTGAAATGGGCTAAAAAGAACAGCTCTTCTGAGACACAGCATTACACTGAACATACACAGAGCTGTGTCATTATTAATTCTGAAAATGAGTTTACAATGACTAGGTAAAATATTTAGTTAATATTTAAATATTTTGATCTATTATAGCTTATACCCGAATTTTAGATGTCTACTGCATGTAATACTTCCAATTTAAATAACCAGTTTTATTAGGAGCTTTAGTGATACAAATTAATATCAAAAGGCAGCTAATACACAGTGCAGTTATGAGACTGAAATACATGTGGTTTAAATTTAAAGAATTAAATGTTAGCATTTCCCTATAGAGAAAGGTTATTTGGGCAGTGGTGTACTGACATTATCACCACCCACAGAGAAAGGGACCTGTTGATCCTCTTGGTTAAGCTGAAGTTCAAAAAAAAAAAGAATATATATGTGTCTAGAGGGTTTTCTTCGTGTAAGTGAATCACACAGGAAAAATGCTGATACCCAGAGTCATCGTCATGACCTTCTTTGATGGTTAGAAAGAGAAATAAGCGTGCGATATTTTTGTTAAGTTAGGTGGTTTAGGTTACTCACTAGGTAAAATTGATCTTGGTTATTAATATGGTGGAAAGTTAAATGATGACTTGGAAATATGATAATAAGTGCTGTTGTAAATCAGGCAGAAATGGTTTTCTGTGACCATTAGGAATGATAATCCAATGTGCTAACCGTTGGGCTGAAGGGCTGCTAAGAAAATAAACATGGAAGTGGATAAAATAAGGATAAAAGTATGTTTAGGTAGGTGTTTCTTCAAAGCTTCCTTCGGGAAGGCGTTTCTGGACACTACCCTCCTGCTTCTGACAAATATATCTGTTAAGGTAAAAGTAAGCAAACAGCATTCATTAAGCAGTAAATAGTGCTATCTGTGTCTCTGGATTTCTGTTTAAGCAAATGTTCATAATAATTTTATTGGATCTAGCTGGAAACAAATCTATTAAAAATAACAATTGCTAATTTGCCACTATTTAACGTTAGCTTAATCTGACAACTCTGAAATGGCTTTGCCTATTTTTCCTGGAAGAAACTACATAAAATTGTGTGGTTTTGTGTAGCTTCATAGCAGACATGAGACTGCGCAGAAAAGCCGTGTCTCAGCATCACTGCACATAAGCAAGGCTTTTCTCTGACCCTCAGTCTGACAGCTTGAACACAGGCTGAGGTAAACCCCAGGCTACCAGTACTCTGCAATTTGTCTTTTGAAACTTTCTGGGAGAGATGCAGTTTCAAAATGAAAAGTCAAAATGGAGTGGTTTACAATCAGTTTTGCTTTGTTTGAAGCTAAAACTCAAAGCAAAACCTCTGGGGTATACGACTGTATGAAGCAAAACGTAAGAAAGTTAACACAAAAACTGCGAACTGAACAAGCTAGTTTCACTCAGCTCTTGCAATAACCCCTTCTTACAAGTTCACTTTTCAGTTGTATGTGTGTGAGATGTCAAAAATGAGTTGGTTTCACTCCACCAACAGAGGAACACCACAGCTCTAAAGCATCACCCTCCACCCAAGCAAGGTCTCACTCTCCATCTCAGCTGACACTTCAGACATCTGCCAAGAGATGAAATTCTCTCAGTCCCAGGCTGGTTACATATAGCTTTCATTTGTCTGAAAAACAAGGGACTTGAGAGACCAATCCTGGTCTGTATGTGATTTATAGCTGTATCCAGCTCTGAACTAATGATTTAAATCTTTACATGGCAGAAGTCATCCCACCTCCACAAAGTTATCCAAGCATTCATGTGTTTTAAGTTCAAAGCCTGGTATTTCAGAGATGCTGAACACCTGCTGCTCTTCTGAGCTGGTATGGGAGCTGCAGGTGCTCATGCCCTTTGAAGATCAGACCCCTCCTTCTGTGGTATTCTTATTTACAGTGAAACAATGAGCAACCGTCTGCTGTGTTTTCCCAAAGCTTAGTATAACTGGCTTGAAGCAAGCCTATGAACTGCAGTGAGACAGAGCTACTTTTGGCAGTCATTGCTTAGCGTGTATGAGTTCAGGCTGGTCAGGGCTCCTTTGTTTGCTGGGCAGCTGGTCCATTTTTATTCCCCCAAAACACTGAGGAGCTGAACTCCTGAGCTTCCAGAATTACCACTGATGGAGAAGTAAGACCCAAGCAGCAGTGGGGCTATGTGTGTCAGCTTCTAGATGTAGATCTCAGGCTTTGGCAACTTAGCTGAGAAGAGCTAGTGTGATATTCAGGAAAAAAACCCACATCATCAGATAATCAGTGATCTTGTGTGGCGTGTATAAATTTTGCTTATTCATATGTCAAATTTTCATGGTGAACCAGTACCTAGGAAAGTGCAGAGTGCAAGGGGAATGGCTGAGTTTGAAGGTTTAAGGGTATCTTGAAATATAGCTCAAAGACTGAGTTACACAAGGATTATTGTGAGTGGAATTTACAATATAATAGCTCCTGTCTGCACAAGGGTGAATTTTATATAGTGTGAACATATGTATCTGAAAAAAATACTGGGCTGTTGGTGGAACACAAATATTATGTGACTCTGGATTGCGCTTGGTATTTTAAACCACGAGAGTTTCTGATTTGAGTCATAGTAACTTGTAAGTAGGATATATATATAGACATATATAGCACGCAAGCTGTAAGCAAGGCTTCTGCCTGGGGTTATTTTCCTCTCAAATTGCAGATTTGGTTCTGTTACTGCTATAATGATTTACAGCCTCAATGAGCAGTCAGATTAGATGCTTCCAAAATTTGAGAAGAAACCTGAACTAGAAACCTTTGCAATCTTCTATTTTCTTCTCTGTTTGGCCGCTTTGATTTCCCAAACCCATGGCTCCATCAAACCGTGTTGCACCTTACACTTCTGCTTCGCTATGGTGCTTCCTGCACGTAGCTGGTATCAGAATTTATCCAACCTCTAACTGACCTCATCAGAGCCCTCAGCAGCATCTAATCTTTCATTAGATGCAGAAGCTCTGTTAGCGCTGCTTAAAGAGCCCTCTTAACCCAAGATCTTTATTGGAAAACTTCTCCAGTGAGAGCAAAAGCTGGAGAAGATGGCACACGGGCGCCTGCTAGCAGCCCCAGAGGCACGTGTGGGAAAACGTTTGTTTTCTTTTTTCCCCTTTTGATTCAGCACTTTGACATAAAACATGCATCTGGCCAAGCAAAGAGTGACTTGAACAGAAGATTGTAAGGTGGAATTAGAGGCTCAGCTTAAGAGAAAATCTACTTTAGCCTTGAGAAAAATCCCACCACAAAATAAAATGAACTTTAAAAGTAATGAGGTTTTCCACTATTAACTTAATAGCATCAAGCCACATGTTCTAAACAATGTTTTATTTTTTTTCCTCTTTTTTTTTTGTGTGCAAGGGCTCATTTTTAGTAACAATCCCCAGACAATTAGCCCTGCTGTTTTTCCACTGCTGGAAGAAAACTTGGACTCTTGCTGAGTTGTACGGTGAATATCTCAGAGATGCTTGAATCTGCCACCAATAAAAAGGCCTCTAAAATACTAGCATGGAGGAACCAGTTCTAGGTAGAGGAAATGGAAGAAATGGGAAAAAGAAGAAACATCGCTTTGGATCTTTAGCACTTTCTGTTATGTTTTAGATTATGTTTCTTCTGGGCTCCCAAAATCTTCAGTAACAAACAAGTTTTCTTTTAAAAAGTATTAAGTTATCGAAACATTTGCCAGGTCCTAATATTAAATCCTAGCAGTCAGCAATGTTTAAGTTCAGCCATATCATTTTGCTGAGTAAGTCATGCTAAAACTTAAAGTTTTCACCTCAGAATGATCTTTCCAAATGAGATTGATATTGTGAGGAAAAAAGAAAAAAATGAACGCCTTCATCATGAGGAATTATGGAATTAATTTTCTTTATACACTCTGTTTGCATAAGACATTTTTGTTAACTCTTAATAAAAATACCATTCAGCTGCTACTTTCATTGTTTTTATCCTGGGACCAATACAACATTGTTATTATTGGATATAAAGTGCTGTAAAAACAAATCTAATTTGTTAAGTTTATTTTGATAAGAAATAAATATAAAGGTAGTGCATAGTTTGTACAGTGCTGCTATCATAGGACTCCTGGGTATAATTTATATAAAGAAAATAAAAAAGCATACATAACTTTCTAGTTGATTTCCTTTAACAGGGCTAATTGAAAACAGTTTCTGTTATTTAAAAGTAATTTATTTTAAATATACTTTTTAAAACAAAGTTCTTATTGATATCCATTTTAAGTATAATATTATCTCAGTGTGGGATACAAGTAAAAGGTCAGATCTTGTAGGAGTATTTTCTGTATGACTCAGTTTTGATCACAGATAAACTTATTGGTGAAACAAAATTAGTTAACCTTTTCAGTACCAAAAGCTTGTTTTAACAGCCCACGATGGTTTCTGTGACACATGCAGAACTTCAAAGCTCACAATTTTGTTCTGAAACATGACAAAGAGAGTGCTAGTTTCCCTTTTCTCTATCTGATAAGAGGCAAAGGCTAGTGATTCTAATGTGAAATTAGACTTGTTGAGATGTGGTATGTAGGCACAGTAAGCAATACATTATTTATTTTTAGTCAAGAGCTGTTGTGTACAGTGGTACAGCAACAAAAGCAGTTTTTTACTTTGATTATGCTTTTAATCTATGGACATTGTTAAAGGACATTTCTTTTCTTGTTCAGTAGTGTAACATTTATGGATATGATTACTGGAGCACTGAAAGGCGCTGCATGAACAAAATGGCTGTAAGTGGCATATCTCTAGGAACCAGTCTCTTTCCATATTGCTTGATAGGTTGTTCCAATTCCTGTCCGGTTAACTGGTTCGCAACGTTTCTCAGAGGTCCCTTCAGCTCTGCTTCTTTCTTTGTTTCCATTGCAGCAGCGCTGAAAATTCAATGAGTTGGGTTGCTTCAATACTTGCAGTCACACTCAACACCAGTAACTGCCCTTCTTTCTCAAAGTCAGATCCGGAATGATTCAATGTTTTAATGGATTTCAGATCTGGGACCACACTCATATCTGAGAAAAGCTCTCTCAGATGTTAATGAACCGAAGCTGTCTCCATGGCATTTGCGCAATCTCACCTCTATCAGCACGATTTAATGTGGTAGCTGGGGGACAGTTTGACTCATGGTGGGTTTTGCTGCAAACTCACTCCTGCCATCTTTACTCATTTTGCACAGTATTTACTCTCACTGTCTTGTGTGAAGCGATTGTGCTGCAAAGGATTAAAAGTGGTGAAGTCTTCCTCCAAATGGCTCCCAGAGAGCTGCATTTCAGACATTACCTGCTGAAGAGCTCTCGAGACACAGATATTAATGATGTTTCTCTCATTCAGTGAAGTAAATACATTAAAAATATCCAAGGGTGAAGATACCTAGAAATCTGGTTTTGAAGGTCAAAGCACAGGCAGCACTATCTGAGCTGGAGAAACACACTGGTTCTGCAGAGCAGAAAGTTAAAACAGAAGTCTGCAAGGCATGTCCCAAGCTGAACTCAAAAAGGGCTTGGGGTGGAAATTTTGTCAGCCCTAGTCATACGCAGTGAAATATTTGTCTCATGCTGGCAGAAGCAATGAACTTTTTTTTGCTTCTATAATTTACAAAATATGAGCAAGTAGGTAGTTAAGGCATTACAATTCTTCCATGAATGGAATAATTTTGCATGGATTTTCTAAGCAGAAAAATAACTGGTGCATGGGGAATTACTTTGTCACTCTCACAAAATGTAATTTCATTCAAACAGGCAAAATGATGCAATTATCTGGGCAGATAATGCAGCACACTCTGCGTACATGGGCAGTGAAGATAGCCTTTTATTCCATGAACTAGAGATGATTGCTCTGGAAAATTTGCTGGGTCACCTTCAGTTATGAAAAGAGCAAATTCATGGTTTCTTTGTGGTCGAGCCACACTGTATAGTATTTTTTTTTTGTTCTATTTTAATTTAGATGGGTTATTAATATTTCCTGGCAGTGGTTATGAGAGGAGGATGACTGAGAATTTGGTAGGCAAGTTAATCTCATTTTTACTGTGTTTCTAGAGCCACTCACTTTCCCTTCTTATGACTTGACACCAAGAAGTCCTTACCAGTTTTGCAGAGACCGAAGTACTGACCTCCTGCATCCTTCCATCTTATCTTCTGCCCTGCTTTTGTTACTCTTTGCTTTTCTTCTGCATGTTTCTCATTTTTGAGCTCCTCTCACCAGCCTGAAACTCAGGTCACCTCCACACATGATGCCTTCTGCCTGCAGGCACGTTGGTGGGATTGATGCCATTTGAGGCCAGGGAGTCAATAAAGAGTGGCCACTGACTCAGTGGGGTGAAGCCATTAGGTACCTAGCAAAACCCCATTTCCAGCCCCGTACCTGCAAATGAACATGCTCTTAATGTCAGTAAGGAATCAGTTGAACATCAAGACCACTGAAGCCTGATGGATTTGTATAGTGGGTGAGTACAAATCAGTGCTGAAGCCATTTTCCCTACTGAAGTGTTACAGGTTCTTTCCCTAACACTAGGTGTTGGAGGACATCATAATGTCAGATTCATACCACAGCTCCACTTTCAGTGTGACTGCTTGTAGAGGTTGTGTATGGGTGTCCTCTTTTCTACTAGACCAATTATTTGCATTCAGCTTTTAGAAATGCTGCAGACTTTGAGCTCTTTGTCACATTTGACTCCTTTGGCCAAGGAGTTCAGACGCTTTTTGAAGGGAAAAGGCACGGATGTACACACAGACACTGAGACTGCCTTACAAAGTGGGACTAAGTTATAGACAACAGAGAAATCCTTTGGGTTTTTACTTTGGTCTTTCACTACTGGTTACACTAGCCTTTGGTGAGTATTTTCAGTAGGAATTTTACCCAGCTGTGATGTCTTTGCATGTTTCTGACTGTCACGGTTTAAGCACTGCCAAAACGTAGCATCTCTAAAGTCACCATTTAGCAAGTGTCTGGGGAAGCCCTATTCTGCATGAGGAAACAGTTTCCAGGTTTTAGCAGTCAGACTTGGAGAACTTTAAAGCCCAGCAGTGATAGCTTTCATCTAGAGGAAGGTTACCTTATTTTTCCCACAGATATATCTGTTGGTCTTGGGAAAGTTATTATCTCTTCTCGTAAACCTTACCACATTTATAGCCCTGGACTATCCTGCAACAACAGTGAAAGAACCTTCAGTTTTTTCTTTTCCATTTCAAGCCTTCTAAATTCTATGTTGACATTCTCACTGCTAGCTGAAGAGCAGTGTATCTCACAGTATTCATATCTTCATGTGGAACACTTGGCATGACCTTGAGGAATTTGCCCAGACCAGTGTCATGTGGACTTCACTTGCAGCCAGGTGCAAGGAGTGAAAGTTGCAGTGGCTGCCAAAGGATGGGTTCATAAAGTAGTTGAGCACTTTGGATCAAAAATGGGGAGCTATGAGGATTATGAAAGGTCAGGACTTGGAGATTTCTTTTGGCTTCAGCTTCTTGCAAAGCTGGAGCATCTCTCACTGACAAGCAGCCGTTTTGACTGAAGTGATAAATGTGACTAAAGTGATAAAAATTGATGGAGGTTTTCTGCTTCCCAGTGCCTCACATTCCTGAGTATGTATGTCCATCATTAGTGATTAGGGACCTGAAACCTTTCTACAGCTAGTGTGGTTGCAATTGTGCAAATAGGAAGCAATTGTGAGCTAGAATTGCTGAGTATGGTTTTGTCATGTCTGTGGGTTGTGTTTTCTCTAAATGTTGGCTAAACACAGTATCTCTCCACAGCTGATTTTTTCTTGAAGTGTATCATCTCTAATAAAGCTGAAGCCATACAGTTCACCCATTGCCCTCGCACTGCATTTTTATGTTCTGAGAACCAAAAATAATCAGCTTTTATTTTTTAGTTTGGGCAGATAATATATATGCTTTTAATGTGCTCTTCAACTTATTACCCAGCTGCAGAAAGCACTCCAGTATGCAAGTGCAGGAGATGTGTTTATGTCTGGTCATCTCTGGAATGCGTAGCCACCGAGTGAAAGGCTGGGAAACTCCTGCAGGACGGCTGTACCGACGATGACCTGCCAGCACCAACAGCCCCATCTGTGATGGTGGAGAGGGAACGTGGGTGCTTCTGCAGTACTCAGGGTCTCCAGCATGCTTGGGAGGATGCTTCCTACATCTCCCAGGGCTTGTAGTCCCTCAGTGCCTTACAGCTGGCACTCAGCAGTTTGTAGGAGTGGACTTCTGCATGGCTGAAGAGAAAAAAAACCTCAGGATTTTTGTGTGTGCAAAAGGCTCCTAGAAATCTGTTGGAATTAAAATGATCACACATGTCCTTCAGCTTAGGAAAAGAGAGCTCTAAGTGAGAGCATGTGTGCTCCGGCTCTCGGGCTGAGAAAATGTCAGGCTGATGTGCTTGGGAAGTTCATATTGATACAAACAGGGAGGCTCCCTGCTGCCCACAGATTTCCCACATGAAAGTCCTACTGGTAGCCGTGGGAACTTAGCAGCAGCCACGCTGTGGCTAAAGTCACCACTCGAAAAATGTAGTGAAATTAGTGTTCATAAAAGTGAGAAACATGCCACAAGAATGAAGATGTTCTGATTCGCAGCCGTGAAAATTAGTTGAGTTCTGGCATAAAAAAGAGAGAAAAAAAAGCTGATTTTTGCAGTTATTCTGGCTTTGGGAAGCGATTGCTGGTGAATTTCTTTTTAGAAACTTTTTAGTTCCTCTGAGGGAAAATCTTGGCTTTTCAAAAATCAATTTGTTGCACCAAAACACATCCTCCTCCCCCTCCCTCGTTGTGCCCATGATGTGACGCTGGTCCTTCCTGCCAGCCCCGTGGAAAGGGCCAATCCTGTGCTGCACAGTGGCCCCTAGTGAAACTGAGCAGTTTGTTCCAGAGCCTGCAAAATAATTTCCAGCAGCTGGGTTGTTGCTAATTTCAGTCCTGCCTTCCCATCTGACCCTCACCTCGCTCAAACCGCTGCTCGCTCTGTGTATTTTAAGACAAATAAAAAAATCCAATAGGAGGCTATAGTGGGCCAACAGATTTGTCCCAGCCTAAATGGGACCCAGAGGCAAAGGTAACACTAGCAATAATGCAGCTGTTGTAGCTTAACAGCATCATTTAGCACCATTTTTGGTTTGAAGTTCCCTTTTTTACTTTTTATGCTATGCCTACCATAAGGAGAAGGGACAGCTGTGCTGGCTGTAGCTCTTGACACTAGAATTTGGATTTGTATGTTGTATTTCTGTTCTAGTTACAGAGACTCATCCTCAAACAGGTGCTCTTGTCCCACACAGCTTTTGCTTTTCTTCCACCAGAAGGGCCTGAAACATCAACTCCTTAGTCAAAGCATTGATAAGGCTCTCTCCCTGTGTTCTATCAAGCCTGTTCTCCTTGATTTTCCAGGAGACATGCTATGGGGCAAAGAGCATCACCCTCCCGTTGCTCCTCATGGTGTTCCTCCATCCCACGGATCAGCAGCCAAGCTGACCCCTCATCCAGCTAGCTATTGTCTCTCTGGTCAGACACCACCTTCCCATCCCCACCTCCACCCCAGCAACAGCTTCTGACAACAGCAATCTTACAAATAAAACAGGAAATTATTTCAATAGGGAATGTGGTGGCTGACAGAGAAAAGTGCAGTACATCTGAAGTGCACTTGCTCTTTCATGTGAGTGCCGAGGCCCTGCAGAATGTTGCAGGGGAATGAATGTTTGTGCAGCCTTTCATGTGGTGGAGGGACCCGTGCTTGTTTTTGTTGTCTCTACTGAATCCTATTGTGATATCTGTCCTGGTGACCTGGGTCCGAATGCTGCAGTTCATGATGTGGCAGCATTTTGCCCATGGGTACCATCAGCACGTGTGCTAGTGCGTGGGCATTGCCCAATGATCTGGCCTGCACTTGGGCCACCATGGTAACCCCTTGACTTCAACGTCACAACTGTTTCCTTACGTTAATGCTGTCTGGGATAGCTGTGCTTGGCCAGTAAATGATTCACTTGCCTACCACTTCCCAGTATGAGATACCATTTTGGTCTGATGCCTGACTATCTGACCTGTGATTTCTCCTGAGAAGAACCTTTAGCATCTAGTTGAATTATTTAATGGGAAGGCTTTGGATGCCTTGGTCCTACTTGTTGCTAAAAGTTCTTCATCCTCCCTCTTCTGGGCAATCAACTTGAAGGAAGAAGGGGTCTGGGTGAGTACTGCCCTGGGAATGCTGAGCAGCTGGAGCCTCTCAGGCTAAAAGATGCTTCTTGATCTCAGAAGGCTGGGTGTTTTCTTAGAGGTAATGTTTTGGGCTTGGAAATGCACTTTGGTCTGTTTCCACCAGCTTTGTATTTACAGTGAACATTTTATTTCTCTCACCAGCTGGTTAAGTGTTTTTTTCCTGTAGCATTCAAATGCTTGGAATAGAGGTTCAAATCCTTCTCTGCCCTCAAACACAAACATACCATATCTGGGTCATGAAGTCCCTGACCTCCAAATCACTGGAGCTTGAGAGAGTATGTCACGGTAGTTTTATTATAGGCTTGCCCTAGTCTTGTATTCTTTCCTAGGCATCTGCTATTGCCAGCATTAGATGTTGAACTAGAGGGATCTTTAGTCTGACCTCCTATGGATGTTTTTATGGACTTTTGTCTTTATCTGAGGTCTCCAGAGGCTAATAAAGATTTTGTATATATAAAGAATTCATTGTGATCCAAGAAGTTGTGAACATAGGAGGGCTCTCCCAGCCTGCACTCCCTGGGAGCAGAGGTCTGATAAGAGAAGTGGGTGTCTGGCAAGTGCTGATGAAACAATTTCCAAAGTTGCTAAATAGATGGTCCTCAGTGGGCAATGAAAATAACTGTTTCTGGACACTTAACATAAGCTTCTTCATACGTTGTAAGATTTAATAATTTCAGGCAGTATGTAGTTTATCATTTAGGTTTGCTTCTAGCACTGGGCTGCAGCCTCGCTGGAAACAACAGATCTACCTATCTCCTTTGGCTTCTTAGTTGGTTTCTTCCAAGGATAAAGAGGACTCAAAGAGGCCCTGTGTGCCCTTGCCAAGCCCTGAAAGCCTGCTGAGAAGAGTGGGTTCCAGTGCTTGTTGTTCGCCGTTAATCTAAATGGAGCAACTTTAATATCACAAAGCCGTGCAAGGGTGTCAGGTGTGCTGAGACACATGGTGTTTGTGCTGCCACTGGATGGGAGCTCTGAGATTATCTTTAGTGCACAGGAAATGCCAAGGGGGTTTTCAGACAGCAAAAAAGCAGAAAAGACTCCTCTGAGCTTGTTTTCTCTTCTGCTTGCCTCTCCATTCTGCTTGTTCAGATGGAGCAAGAGGGACAGAAATTCTTTGTGTAACTCAAGTTTTCCCTTCCCCTTTTCAGCTGGCTTTTAAACGGCATTTCTGCGTAAGGTAGAGCAGCCTTATAGCTGAGAAAGGATCTCAGCCTGGCAATGTGGAAGGCTTGTCCAACTGGCCCTGATACCTAACCCATGCCTGCCCCTGTTTGGAGGCAGCAGAGCTGCTTTGCCAGATGAAGAGAGAGGCAAGAAGAAAGGTGAATTTTTTTGATGTGAAAAAACAACAAAGCACCATCAGAGGAGTTTTACAAATCCTGTTCATTTTTCCATCCTCTTTTGCTCTTCCAAGCCTAGAAGAATCCTTTAGCATGACATTAAGCCTCTTAGGGTCATTTTCAACCCTAAGCACTCTATGATTCTCTGATTCTATGTTGCAGAAGGGTTTAGAGCTATGATTTCCAGGTCCTGCATTGAAGCTGTTTAATCTTCACTTGCTTCATTGCAATCCCTGTGTCCTGAGCTGGAACTTTGGTTGTAAAGAAGAGGCTATTTTCAAACTCAGGCCCTACATTCATGGTTTGTGTACTCCCAAAATAGTCCTAAAGGTTCAGATCTCTGTGTGCCCAGCCCTGCCACCTCCTGTGCCCAAAACAGTCACAGCCCTGCTTCTGCAGCTGGAGCACATCACAATGGAAAATTAAGAAGAGCTCTTGCAGTTACCCTGGGAAGGAAAAAGAAGTTTTTGTTTGCTCACTTGGTGCTCTCATGCATATTGTACGGCTTTAAAAAATCCAGTATTTTAAGTCAAAATGAGCAAAGTGTATGGTTCTGCTTAGAAGTTTGCTAAGTGACGCATTATAGCTTGTGAAGGGTAAACAGTTTGCTTAGTGTTATTTAAGTGTCGGTGCAATATACAGCCTGAAAAGAGCCCCTACTTTAAATTGAAAAATACTCCTTTCTCACAGGAGTAACTGAAACGGCTGGTGGGGATTTTTGCTGTGAAACTGGAAAACACCCCAGAAGCAAACCCATGACGACTCATGGAGAGTGTCAGTCTCTTCAGGAAAGTTTAAAGTATCTAAACATAAGTAAGCACATTTAAAACCGCGTGGCTGTCTGTGCACGCATCTTGCCTAATCTGTGGGGATCCTTGTTACTCATTTGGGGAGGGAGGCAAAGATCACTGAAGTCGATTGAAAGGCACATAGTGATTTCAGGCGGTTTTAAGTGAGGTCATGCACTTGGCTCCCTCCAGCTGCCAGTGTCCTCAGTGCTCACTGCCATCCAAGCCTTTGGTGGTCTCTACAGCTGCTACAGCAGTTTCTGGACTGCAGTAGGAAGATGCAGTTCTGAAGGTTCATGTTTCTGAGATGCTGGCCTGATCCAGGCCCTCTCACTGTGAGCTGATGGCTTCTGCAAACATGAACAAGAGCATCCGTCTGCTGATGGTAGACCAAATAGACTTGGAAATTTAGGGGTTTGGACTTTTTTTGGTAACAAATACTAAACTCTGCTTTTCTCACCAAATGGCATAAAATAAGAAGGTTTGTGGGTGGATGAATGACATCCTTTACAAATGTCACGAACATGCACGTGTCTTTAGCACAACCAGGATCAACATACAGGATTTCCTGAAAGGCAGCAGACGTACAGGCTCACCAAAGTGAATGGATTCAACTAAACTTCAGGGCTAGGGAATAAAAAGGGCAAAATTCCAAAGCTGCAGTTTACAGCCTGGTATTTTTTAACAGAAATCTGTCCAGTAAATAGCTGGTGTCTGCAGTCACTTATTACAAAGACGGCTGTGGCAGCTGATCGAGTTACCCAGAGGCAAACACTGCACCAGGCTCTCCCCATGCCTGAGGCTGGCAGAGGTGGCTGCAGTCCCCCAAGACCCCACTGAGGAGGATGGTTGTGAGCAGTGGCACTGCTCCCACAGGATGCTCCACAATCAGCGCTGGCTGAGCCGAGCGGGATGCTCTCTGGGGAGGCCGGGTGCTGGCTCGGTGTGGCGGTGGGGACAGCTGCTGAGCACACAGCCAGCCAGCCACCCACCGCCCGCAATGTCTGCAATGCACACAGCTGCTGCCTGGCTGCGTTACAGAGGTGCCTCGGCAGCAGCACATGGGCTGCCTGCGATACCGGTGGCGGCTGCGAGCCGTGCTCCGGCTATATTTTACAAGTTGGTTTTCTATGGCGCTGCAAGCACAGGCACGCTTTTATGGCATCCAGAGCATTTCACTCAATGATTTGGTAGTATGCTACTGACCAGACAGCACATTTCCAGATTTAGATTGTAAGAGGAAAACAGCAAGTGGTAGGTTCAAGCGCAGGTCAGTGGATATGTTATACCAGAGCTCCTCTGCTGAGCACTGGAGTACTTGTGCTCCCCAGGGACCAACACTGTAAGCTGTGCTCAGTAGAGATGGCCTAAGGTGTTGGCTTTTATGATTACCAGTACCATTCGCACTGGGAAAATGCTGTTATCACATTGTAAACATCATTTTTAATATCTTGAAACCTTCTCAGTTGGTATTTGGGCTTCAATCACAAATGGACGACGTTAATTCTCTGCTGTTCTCTAGATGTATTAAACAGCATTTTAGAAGGAGGTTTTCAGGAAGGAAAAGAAGGAAACAGGTGAAAGAATATTCTGAATCTGCTGATGGGCTCATTATTAACTAGCCACTAGTACCAGCAGGCACAGTTTGGATGAGGAAAGCAAAATTGGTGCTGATGGCCATACTACAGGTGGATACACATGGAACAACAAATACCGCAACACAACATCATTGGCATTCAGTATGAACAAGCAGCATTTCAATATATCACCTGTAACAAGACTTGAGTTTACAGAGAGCGTAAATCAACTTACTGACCCAGCTCCTATGCACCATGTGGAAGTCAGTAGGAGAGTATCGCCTGAGGGTCTGAAGAGCAAAATGGATTGATAATGATGTTTAATAATTGCAGATTGGCTTGAAACACTGAAGGCTTTTTTTAGATTAAATTCTGTTTAGTTAAACTTTAGATCACCTTTTGCAGGGCAATATTCCCTTTAATGAGGGACCCCTGCTGCACAAGTCCCCTCTCCCTGGGTAAATGGAGAATGCAGGAAGCAGCATGGTGGGTACACTATCACCAGAGAAAGCTGTTTACTGTTTTGTTGCCACAAGAAATGAAACACCCTTTCTCACTCACAGTGGGCTGAACTGCTTCTGAAAGCGCAACCTAGGCACCAGCCCCATGTTTGCTGAGTAAGATCTGGCCCGTGTAGGAGTTAGTCATGAGTAACCTGCCCAGAGTTATGGTTCAGGTTGCTCACAGCTCTCCCACATCTTTTAGCACAATGGCATCTGCAGTGTTGGGGTGCATCATGTCCCTGGAGGCTTTGGGGAAGGTGGTCCCCATGCAGAAAGGGGATGTGAGAGCTGCTGCTGCCCCAGGGAGGAAGGGGGTGAGGGATGGGGACTGTGCCTGCCCTGGCAGGGGACAATCACCTGCTCCCAGCACAATGTGCTAACTTGGGCTTTATTTTTGTGACAGCAAGACTAGGAGCATTTGGAAAGGTGGGGTATCAGCGGCTTTGTGGCTTGAGGCTCCAATGCATCCTTTAGGAAGGCTGTCTTTGGTGTGGCAGCTAAAACCACTACAAAACACACAGAGTAGCACTTTTAGGCTGATAAAACATCTTTTCCAGGTGTCTTTTCCCCTCACATCAGCTGAAATCTTGAATTCCTGCTTTAGTTTTTACTCAGGCAAACCTCCTGTGCATCTACTCCTGTTTGGACCAGAACTGACCAAAACCCTAAGGTCTTGACCCAGAAGGTGCAAAACAATGTTGAAGTGAAGGTTCACAGAGCTACACCCCTTTCATTTAACCTAGTTTCCATATGACACAGGCACATCTGACTGTGTGATAACGTGGTGCAAGTAGGGCAGATGCTGTTCATTGGGAAGATATTTGTGTCGTGCCCATGTTTGTTGCAGGATGTCCCACTGCAATGGACCCCTTCTCTCACCGTTGCTCTGAGGATGGGGCTAAGTTGAGGTGGGAGAAGAGGAAAAGAAAATGTTTAGACCTGCCTTTCTGAAATGGCCATTTTTGCTTTTGCTCTGGATTTGACCTTTTTGCACAGGCAAAGTGTGCCAGATGATGGAACATGTTTGGGTGCCAGGAGGACAGTGGGCACTCCGTGTGCCTGCCTGCTCCCTAGCCAGGCCCTGCTCACTGCCCTCCTGGGAAGTCCTGCACTTTTGCCCAGCCCTAGGGCAGGCTCCAGCCTCATGGAAGGGCCACATCCCCACACCATGTGCAGGAGAAGAGTGCTTTGTATGGGATCTTGGATGCTGCTGGCAGATGTGGAGGAAACATCAGTGTGTGTAACCAGACAACTCCCTATCCACTGCACAGCTTGCATTCACAAGCAGTGCTAATTATTTGAAGCAAAGCTGACAAAAATTCAAGCTCCCAAACCTTTCCCAGGAGATGCCCTTTCCCATCGTCTTTCCACATCATGCTTCTTCAGCAGATCCAGTCAGCCCCTCTGCCTGAACCTGCTCTTGGTGGGGTGCTCCTGGCTGGAGTGCACCATGGAACATGGTGACCTGCTGGCACACATGGCCTGCATCTATAGGGCATGCAGATGGTTCTTTTCTGTGTCTGTTAATGAAGAATTCAATGAATCCTAAAAAGGTGAGAAGAGAGGGCGAGAACAAGGGCAATGTTACATTGCCCAACTGTTATGCTCAGGTTTTAGAGCAAATAGAAAGCTGTCCTTAATGAATTGCACTACCTTAATGTGTCCTACAGTTAAGGAAGGGTGACAGTAGAAACCAGGGGGCATAAACAGGATGTATGGCTCTGCAGAAGACCACCCAAAGGACAGAAAGCAAAGGGTTGGCACTACTGGGAGCAGGTATCATTGTGACTGCAGATGCAGCTGCAATTGCAAGCTACCTTATTTTGAATATGAAAACTTCAAGCTGGGAGGCACAAGGGCTAGCTAAAAGGGGGAAGGAAGAGGAGGAAGGTCTGTGCTAGGCGTGCTCAGAGCAGTGGAGCCGAGTTAGTGTCTCGCTGGCTGAGCATGGCTTGGCTACGCTGAACAGCCAAACAGCCTCCCTGTGACCTCCCCTGCTGCAGAGCTTCAGATGTTGCTGAAAAATCTGATATCACTGCAAGAGATTAGAAATATCACACTTCCAGGAAAGCCCACGGAAAAGTCTTCCACTATAAATGAATTCATTTGAACAAATGCCTCCTGTCCAAAATCAACAGGCATAGATCAAGTTGGTTGTCCATATTTCTGCATGTTCTGGTCTTTCTATGCCCCCTATTTGCTGCTCATGAATCAGCAACAATTTTATCCCACTGTTTGACAAGAGCATGAAATTCCATAAGGTCCTATACCCCATCTTATCATGAGGCAACCTTTAATCTGCAAAAAAAAAAAACTTGTTAAATAGAGTATTTTGGTCTGCTTTATTGTTTGAAGTTAATTGTTGGGTTATTAAATAGGGATCAAATCCAAGATTGACTGAATTCCCAATTCTATCCAGATCTCAGTGATAACGGCCTAGCAGACAATAGAAAATTGGCTCTAAACACTTAGGCTTCTTTCAACCAAGACTTTGTTTTCTTATGTCTTTGTAAATTATTATTCTTCACCTCTGTGTTACTAGAGAATTTGCAGCCTTCCTTGCAACACATAGGACTTACTCATGGAAATAGATCTGTTGTCTTTAAGAGGGCGAAGTATTTGAAAATGGCAAAATCCATCCAAAAATACTTATAATGATTGTTGTTATTACTGTTAAATATGTGTAAGTAAATTATGTTTTTAGCCTAATTAAAAAAATACTACGATTATTTCTATTTTACTCAAATACTCTTATATTACTACAAAATAACTGTATGCAATAAATAGTAAATCTGTGGTTTAAGACTATAATAGTAAATAGTAAATAATAGTAAAACTGCTACTCCTTGTTACTATGAGTTTTATGTCTGGTTCTGTTATTAGTACGAGGTCTATTTTCAATAAAAATTCGTCAAATGTCAAAACATGACTAAAATACGGTAAACTGCAAATAAAACAACCACACTTGAAAGAATGCAATGAGCACTTTGGTAAATTGTTATCTTTGCAGTGGTATCTTTGTTCTATATATTTACACAAATATGCAGAAAGATATCATAAATTAATTGCACAGGAAAATCTTACTCATCTCTGTAGAAAAACAGGATAGTGATTTCACATGTGGCTCAGCTCTAGGACGATGTGATACTAGTGTCTGTGCTGTTTTCAAGATGCAATTCATTTAACTGGAAAAGGGTATGGTCTAGCTGACTAAACTCTGGAGTGATGTTGAACGATAAAAGTGCTAAGGGGAATTTTTGGGGCATCTAAAAGGCAACGTATAGACTCTGTAGGTGTAAAATAAACCCCAGACCAAACCCAAAAAGGCTTTTTCTGGTTGTATAAAAAAGTTACTGACATTTTATGACACAGACTAATCTCCCTCTGTACCTTCCACCCCCCCTTGAAAAACATAGCTGCCTCAAAACTGACTGCAGGCTCACTAGCGTAGAGATGTTATTTTGGCACTTTGGCTCATCTTGCCCCTCTTTGAGAGTTGTATTGGGCATCTAACATCCCAGGCTGGAGTAGGCTGTGGTGCACATAAGCATGACCAGTGAGGGGCTGTTGAAGTTAGTCTTTACAAGGACATTTTTGTTTTGGCTCAAGAGGGAGCCTGATGTAAGAGGTGCTTGCTGATCTTGCTTCCTCAAAGTCAGCCTGGTGGAAATGCCCATTTCGACCTAAGCTGTCACATGCTATGGATGTGCAGACAAATAGTGGCCATAGGTCTTGGCAGAGGCAAGCATGTCCCTAGGCCTGCTCCTATTTTAGTGTAGTCTCAGATCTTTGGTCACCAGCCTTTTCCCATGTCTACCTACCACTGTTTCCAGAACTTGCTT
The DNA here is from genome assembly GCA_032466535.1 of Forpus xanthops. Lineage (NCBI taxonomy): Eukaryota > Metazoa > Chordata > Aves > Psittaciformes > Psittacidae > Forpus > Forpus xanthops. Next base: position 6,616 of record JASSUY010009435.1, on the reverse strand, counting down.
CATGAAGAATGGGGAAATCCAGGTCCTCATCAGATCAAAGATCACAAAGGGACTTGTACTTGACAACTTGAAAACAAAGGGATCTTGTTTTTTGTGGTACAAGGTCTGGTCTTCCTGCTTTCTGATGCTGGACCTTCATTTGAGGCCACCAGAACAAAGACATGCTGATCCTCATGGAGTCCCAGGCCTGTGCCGATGACTTTCACATAAAAGCTGCTCTCTTTTGTAGTCTTAGCCCCAGACTACACAGCAATCCCAGCTGTGAATACTTTTGGAAAAACAGCTTGTCTCCAGCACAATAAATAGAAGCTTGAAAAGCCAGTGGTCCTCTTTCCATCCCCTCCTGCTTCACAGAAAGCACCTTGGGAAATAAAAAAGAGTGCAATTATGGTTGAATCTTGGGACTTAGCAAAAGAACTTCAGGAGTCCAGCAAACACCAATCTGGATAGAGCAGGCTTAGTGCTTTTTCTCCTTTCCATTAAAATCTCATTGAACCAGGAAGGTTGCCTGCCAGGTATGGGTGGCAAAGCTTTCACATATTGATTTTCATTCTGTTGGTCTTGAAAGCACAAACACATCTTTCATGTTGCCAGACACTGTATCAGAGTCCACAGAGTCTTGCAGGGTGTTTCTGTGCATTGTGGCAGTGAAGACAATAGAACATTCTGTGAAGTAACAGCCTTAGCAAAACACCACAAGAGAAAATAGTGAAAAACACACTTCTCTGTTCCTTTTTTTTTTACACAGACTTCTGGTTAGAAACACAGACCTACTGGATCCAAAATGGCTTTCTCTTGTGATCTGGCTTCTTTTTAAGCCCAAACCATTTAAAGCTCCACTCCCCTCCCTCAAACCCTGTTGAAGCTTGATGTGGGAAGATGTAGGCTTTTTTCCTACTGCTTTCAGTCACTGTCTGACAAATTCTGAATACGCCTTGATGTGTCCGCTGCTTTTAATATTGCTGGCTAACACAAAGCACTTGATTTGTTCTCTCCTACTGACACACATAATTTGTATTACCATAGAGAAATATTGCTCTATTTTGCAGGGAGATTACATGGGAAAGCAATATAACAACCACCATAAAGTCGCTGCATGGTGCTGACTTGGGCAATCAGTTTTCCTATGGCATGACACACTTACAGACTGGGCAACTTGCATGCTAAGTATTAGTAGAACTTGATGCTTGCAAGCAGAAGGCTTGTTCTTGCAGCTGCTGCTTTGAAGTTTGTGGAAACTTTTCTTATTCTTTTAAATTTATGAGTGCCTGTCTTCAGTGCTCTTTGAGACACTGTACTGTTGGAAGTGTAACCTCAGGAACGGAACATGCTATTGAGGTGCTGCAGCTTGCAGGGATAAAATGGCATTTTTTTGCCATTTTTTTTGTGAAAGTCATTGTTTCTATATCAGGCTGGAAAAAGACTGTGTACCAACATACACCTTCCCTGTGTTTTCAGGCACATGCGACATCCTTTGTTACTCCCTGGCCTAGGTCCATGTCCAGCCTTGCATTTCCCTCAAAGCTGGCTGAACTTTGTTAGTGGGTGAAATTATTCCTTTAACGTCTACTAAGTTTATGGTTGCAGCAACACTGTTTTAATATCTTTTGGGATAGCTGATGGCCTATGGAAAGAATGATCTACCATCACTCAGGGTACCCGAATACCAACCAGCTACATTGCTCACTTATGCAGACCTTTGCTGGGGTATTAGTATGAAAACAGGAAACGATGTGGGAAATGTTAATAAAACTTGACAACAACAGCTCAAAAGGTGTTTGATCCACCATTTAAGTGTACATAACTATTACAGGATGAGGAAACAGGAAATATGCTGAGGGGAAGAACAGAGAACTGTAAAAAGAATAAAAAGGCTTGAAAAGTTCCAAGTCACCTTTTCTAAGTCGGCTGGCATGCCCAAAGGTGTTCACAGCACACAGCTCTTCACGTAGGTGTTACATGTGTTACACATGTAAAACTCAAGGAGCCAGAATTCAGATCCTTCAACAATAAATTCCATCCAAGTCACTGCCAAAAAGAAACACTCCTAATGAAAACTAGAAAAAGCTATTTGAAAGAAAAGGTTTTAAGATTTTCAAGAACAAATCAGCTTTCTGTAGCTCCTCTTTCTTCAGAACCTGCATTTGCCCACAGCCTAAGATAAATGAGATGTTCTACTCCTATTCAGAAGGAGTATTGCCATTTCATGATCACTTTTTTCTCTCAGATCCCCCACACATCACCCCACATTCTTTCATAAGTAACTGAGTCATAAAAGAAAAAAATCCAAACCAAAGCACACCCTCTTTTTCCTTCTGTGTTTTAATGCAGTGGGTTCTCTGCCTTCTTCTCTTTGAGGTTTGCATGATGAGTTCCCTAGTAACTCACTCTAAAGTGTTACTGAATGAAGTCTAGCAAATGTGTTAAAATGAAAGAAGTGTTCTGGGACAAAAAAATCCCCATATTGATTTGGTGTATGAGCAGCAAATTCTTCCCTTCTGTTACCTTTCATTAAGGAGCATTCAAGTATTTTAAACACCTGGAGTCACAATTCACAATTTATAGACTAAGAAACTGGGTTTCAGAGTTGAAAATATTTGATAATTTGTAAATTCACTGTGGATCTTGGGTCTGCTGATTTTTAATCTCTGACCCATCTCCATTGGATGATATAATTTCCTGTAATAAACACACAGAAAGGAACTCTTTTCTAATTTGCAGGACACCCATTATCTTCCTTAAAATGTCCTTTGGACCTTTGAAATCAGGGAGCAGTAGTTACACGTTGCACAATTCCTTCTAGCCATTGGCCTGAACAAACTGGTGGGGCTTTGAGTCTTTAAGAGAGGGAACAGAAAGTGCAAGGCAAGGAAAGGTGGACTGTGCAAGAACACGAGCTTCCAAGCTGTGGAAGAAAGAGAGATTGCTAAGTGTCTTCTGGTCCTTAGAGCCTTGAATAGGATTCATCTGTCCAACTTCAATGTTCATCTCACTGCCAAAGCCACATCTAAGACAAGTCACATGTATCACCCTGTAGCGATGTATCAGTTTCTGGGCACCCACTGCAAAGGGCAGCAGCCTCAGGCTTCAGTATTAAGCTTCTGAATGTAGAAAGGCAGGTTATCGCCCTTCATCTCTTCCTTGGAAAAGAAGCCTGCTCAGAGAGAAGGGAGATGGAGATGTGAGGGGGCTTCTCTGCAGGCAGAGCTGCCCTGTGGCACAACAGCCTGTTCCTCGCTATTCTTGGTTTAAAATGATGCTTTGCCTTCTGCTGGTTTGGCGACAGGGGAGTTACACTTCCTTCAGGAGGGTAAGTAGATGGATGTGGTATCACTACTTGGCAACTCAGACAAAACGTGTGACCACCACAGCCCAGACATATCTGTTTACTTGTTTTCTTCCCTGTGCTTTTCATCCTTTGGCTTTATGGGCAGTGAGTCAGGTCTGGCTTAAGCATCTGACCTACACATCATGAGAGCTCTGCTGTGGTTTTTTTTTAATGGAAACAGCTTCTTTTGGTGACAGCTTACTGCTTGTTGATACAGCTTTGATGTAAAGATTTAATGAAGCCACATACTAAACTGCTCCTGCAAAACTTGTTAAGTATCATGATGTGCTTGGTTTTTGTTTTTTGAAGCAGTTTTAGTGAAGGTTGGGAGAAATGCAGTGCCACAACTATTAACTGCTTAACTCTGTTAAACTAAGCACATGCTTGTTTCATTGAGTCTGTGTGTGCATGCACGTACATACATATGCACACATATTCACAATTGGACCCATCCTTTGTCCAGTGTTGGAGGTTTGCCCCAACAAAATGCTGAAGTCTATTGTTTTAGTCTTTAAAATGCCCCTCCCTTGGGTCCATGATATCATTGCCTGGCATCGCATCCCATGAGCTTCCTCCAAAGTGCTTTCAAGTCCTCCTGTGTTCGAAAGAATTACAAATTCCCAATTTTACTCATGAAGTGGAGTGAAATATCACCTGGACATTGGTGTGTCATGCAGGAGGCAGTGTGGCTGGTGATGAGTCCCCTTTTCATCATCTGCAGGCAGGAAAGGTAATAGGGTCACCTGTTATGAAACAGGTTTTTTTATAAAGGATGATTTCTCTGTGATGCAGTCTTATTATGTGTGTTCAACTCTTCTTTGGCTAGTGACATTGAAAGCAAAGTAATCTTGTGGCTGATGCAATGCCACAGTGCCCTTCTTTAAGTTTGGCTGTAAGCATGAGAGCACTTCCACTAGTCTTTTCTTTAAAGGGCAAAGAAAGTAATATCAAGTTTGACTATCTAGTTGTATTTTACCTTCCTGTTTCAGTTCATTGGTTTCCAACTTGCTCCACAATTTTTAGACTCTTCTGACCATTGTGCTCACTGTGTCGCTGGGCAGCTGGTGTTGGTGCTTGCCTTGGGAAGGCACTGGGAGCTGAGAAACATGCTTTATACTGTCTGCCCTTTTGGGCTCACAGGGATAAGCCTTGTTTGTTGTTGTAGAGAAAAAATAAAGGTCAAGTGCAGGTGGGTTACTTGCCAGCAGAATGGTTGAGGGAGTCGCTGGTGCCAGCAGCAGGAGGAAAATGTTGGTGTGGAGACTCATAAGGAGTGAGGGGTGGAGAGAGATGACACATGCAGGATGCTGGGTGAAGTAATTCTTTCCAGCTGTGTCTGGTCCTCCTTTTATGTCTTAGTGCTCTCCTAGCAACAGTCCCTTCTCTGAAACTTTTTGTCTCCTGTTTTCAGATAGAAAGCCATGGTGGAGGGCAGCAGTCTCTGGAGCACTGTGTGCTGCTTTACCTGTGGACAGACGGATTGACTATCTTGGATTAATGATTTAAAACCAGAACCAAGACTAACCCACTAAAGCAACTGTGAAAAACTCCTAATGCAAATCGGATTTTTCTAAATAGGAGGAATAATGAAAAAGAGACTTTCTATGAACACTTTCTTCTTTCTGTTCATTAGAAAATGAAAGTGGATGTAAATGACACCTGTGAGTGATAGTTGAGGTAATGGTAGGGCTTAAATGAGCAATTGACAGTCACAACATGAAAGTCCTGGGGGAGCCAAACAGCTTGCAAGGCTTAGCTTTGAGATACACAAGCTAGGTTTGTGGAGGTGCAAAAAGTGCCTATTGCCAGGCTCAGCTCGAGAGTTAGCTGTGGAATATAATTTTCAAGCAGTGTGCACAACCTTACAGGCAGAAAAACACAACCCTATGGCACAACCCAAAGTACAAACTATTGAGTGATAGACAGCTGGACCCAACAGTCTCCTTTCGTGTCAAACACTGCATAACGATGAAGCCTTGGCTGTGCTAGCCTGGTGCAAACTGGTAGAGATAACACATGGCTCTAGTGAGGTGATATAGGGCAGAAACCCCAGCATTAAGGCAGTCATTCCCTGCACTATTTGCCAGTATTCAAACACAGAATGAAAAAAGGAACAATGTGCATGATAAGCCAAAAAAAAACCCGTTTAAGTGTGACAAGACATAAACGGGGTCTACAAGAAAGCAGGAGAGGGACTTTTATAAGAGCAAGTAGAGATTGGACAAGGGGGAATGGCTTTAAGTTGAAAGAGATTAGATAGATTAGATATTAAAAAGAAATTCTTTACTGTGAGGGTGGTGAGGCACTGGCACAAGTTGCCCAGAGAAGCTGCTGATACCCCATCATTGGAAATGTTCAAGGATGGGTTATAAGAGGCTTGGAGCAACCTGGCCTAGTGGAAGGTGTTGAAACTAGATGTCTTTAACCTCCCTTCCAACTCAAACCATTCTGTGATACTATGAGTCCTCACATCAGAGAATAGTGACTGATGTAGACTTCTCAGGAGCATTACTCTTGCAGCTATGCAGAAGCAGGCTGATGGCACCTGGCACCTCCCATGCTGCAAGGCCAATTTCCTGTCAGAGCCACCACTGCCTGGGCTGTGCTGTCTGGGAGAGCAGTGTGTCACCTTGTCATGGTTGCTGGTAGCCTGGTGTGAGACGTCAGCTCTTTGTTCTGTGCAGAAGCAGGTCACCACGGTTAACCACACTGACTACTTTAGGTTCAAACTGTTCTTCCTGAGCTTGTATGTATTGATAATGCTGTGACATCCACAGGACAGTATGTAGGAGGCAAGACATGCTGACTTCAGTAATTTAAACTTCTGACAAAATACCACACAAGGAAGCTATATGGGTGTGGGAGTGAGAAGTTGCCAGAGATAACATCAACCTGTAGATAGAAATGGCCACTTGACAGCCCAGCAAATCATAGAATCATAGAATAGTTAAGTTTGGAAATACCTTAAGATCATCTCGTTCCAACCCCCTTGACATGGGCAGGGACACCTCCCACTAAACCAAGTCACTCAAGATTCTGTCCAACCTTGTCTTGAGCACTACCAGCAATGGAGCATTCACAACTTCCCTGGACAACCAATTCCACTGCCTCACCACCTCCACAGTAAAGAACTTCTTTATATCCAACCTAAACTTCACCTCTTTAAGTCTGAACTCGTTACCCCTTGTCCTATCACTACAGTCTCTGATGAAAAGTCCCTCCCCAGCATCCCTATAGGCCCCCTTCAGATACTGGAAGGCTGCTATGAGGTCTCCACGCAGCCTTCTC